>BBSZ01013396.1:0-24947 GCA_000981365.1 Subanguina moxae
TTTTAGGCAAAATTTAAGGCGATTTTAGGCAAAATTTAAGGCGGGAGGGAGGCGGGAGGGATTTTAGGCGAAATTTAAGGCGGGAGGGAGGCGGGAGGGATTTTAGGCGAAATTTAAGGCGGGAGGGAGGACGGGAGGGATTTTGGGCACTTTTTGGCCACGGGAGGGAGGGATGTGCGGGGGGGAGGGACGCGGGAGGCCAACCCTAGTTGTAGGTGGCACACCCACACTGTGGCAGAAATTATTGTAACAAAAATACATTCTGACAAAAATTCGTTTTGTCAAAGAGAGATTCTATCAGAAATTCATTTTGTCACAAATTTTTCTGAAGTCAAATTATCTCCCCATATGACGTGTCTTACTTAATAAGCTTACATCAGCGAATGTGTGAAGAAGCTCTCCTCAGTAATGGACTCCCGCTCACGATGTTGTCGGTGTTATTCGAGATTATAATTCCAAATATGCAAACTTTGTGCCTTTTTGTGTGATTTCAATCGTGTTTTGTCTCATTTCATGGATCTTGTTGGATCTTGCGTATAAGACTAGGCTCCGTAAGACGCCAGCAGAGCTGGTAAAAAATTATTTCGTTTTTGTATATACCAGTGTTTTCAAAAAATTTTCGATAATCGTGCATACGTGAGCAGTGCTATCTCATGCTTGATATGAAGGATCCTCTGGTTTGAATCTTCTCCGTTGGCATTCGCATTTCATAATTTTGTTGTTGTGTTTTTGCTTTTGTATGAGATTTAATTCTCTGAATTTGGTAACTCTGTCGAGAACTTAGGGTTTTGTCGGCCACCATTCAGTTCGTGGAAGGATAATGATTATGGTTTAAGTGCTTTCTTTTTTCCAGATCTCATTCTCAACTTGAAAATGGATGTAATTACACTTGATGATACTGGAAGCAGCTGCTCTCCGAGCAAAGATGAAGCGATAAGTAACTGCTCTCCAAACGAAGATGAGCCAAAAAGTAAATACTCTCCGAAAAAAGGTGAGACACCAAGAAGCCGTTCTCCAAGTATAGATGAACCTAGTGAAGAAGATTATGTGGAAATAATTCGCGATCCATGCTATGGTGATCAGAAGTCATTTGTGCCCCCAACTAAACGTGATCATATTCCTCTTGCTGGTATTTTGAAATCAGATATCGAAGATATTGATCCGAGGTTTTTTATACACTCTTTACTGCGGGATGCTTCAAAAATACTTGATTTTTAAAAATTCCGGTCGATTGATCCCTATTGTGGTTAATTTGCTAATATTTTTTGAAAATTTTTATCAGCAGTTTTAATGTAAATAGTAATCTGAACTTCCTTAGAACGCCTTTGGAGGTTTCCGAAATGAATATTAAAATTAGTCAAGTTTTTTGTGTCATCCTTTACGTATTATGAACACACTTTAAACAATTTTCCATTTTAACAATTATCATTTCAGGCGCTATTTCCCTGACTACAAGCCGAATGAAACGCTTCGCTTTAGCCGTGTCTTTGCTGCCAATTCTAAACCAACGCTGAGGAATCAAATATGGTGGACTTCCAAAACCTTCAACAAGAATTCGCAGAAGAGCAAATCAACAACTGAAGCTGGTGCACCAACTGGTGACGCCTTTTCTGAATTAGATGAAAACTGGAAGCTAAAAATTGGGCCTCAGCCAAAGCCTGAAGAATGTGTGACAGACGATTATGTAAGGCTTTAATGTGGAGAGTTGCCATATTACTTAGGCATCTAGCTCGTTGATTTGTTGTTATTTAGGATCTTTTATGCACTCCCGGAGATCCATTCGAAAAATTGAGGCGCGGTGGTTCTAATGCAAACAGTGACGACGAAGAAGACGCAGCTCCGTGGCGCTTTGGCCCAGCTCAAATATGGTATGATAGAATGGGTGTGCCTGCTAATCCTAAAAAGTTTAACTACGGCTTTGGATTGAGAAAGGTAACTCTTCTAAGATTTCCTGTCTTTATTTTAGAATAACTATAATCTTTTAAGAATAAGAAAACGGAAAATTCTACGTCTGCTGGGGAGAATGCCTCCGCTTCAAGTAATGTTCAAGCTTCCTTCACAAATTTACCCCCAATAGAAGATCAATCAACTTTTCTTCCGGTCAATTTGCTGCATTGGGAGGACAACATCATCATTGATGCAGAAGAAGCGCGGAAAAAGGTATTATTGTAAGTTGTGGAAAGAATTCTGGGTACTACTGTATTATACCCTTTCCCAAAATAATATACCTTCCCCCCAAAAAAAAGTACTTGGGTTTTTTTGGTATATTGAACTTATAAAAAGCATTTTTTCATCATTTTTAAGAGATTAAGGGCTGTATAGGGAGGGAAAGGGACAAATAAGGGGCCACTTTCTAAGGAAGGCATGCTCAGAAAAAGAGAAGATCTTGAAAATAGCTTTGTAAACTGGGCTTTACCGCATAAAGCTCTGGCGTTCATGCTATTTTCGTGCACCCAAAGCTTGTTCTCGAGTGTTTTATGTCTCGGGTATCGATGTTTGCGCATCTCAACTCCAATCCCCCGTTGCCCCCGTAATGGGGCGACGGGGGCTTGAGAGTCAGAAATGCGCGCACAGACTTATTTGTGAAATAAATCCGAGCAAAATAATGAAGAAATAAATGTATTTCAGGCCTTGTTTGCCATAGTCCAGTGAGAAAAACATGGCAAAAGGGCAAAAAAGGGTGGTTACAGAAAAAACTGCTTTAACCGCAAAGGACCGGCCCAAAACGACTCGCTTTACCGTTTTTCGGGCACTAAAAATCGTTGGAGGTGGTTGGTACACGTATTTAGTGGTAGTTACGTTTTAGGGGGGGAGGTAGTATATTACTGGGGGGGGGAAGGGGGTATAATACAGTAGAGTCGAATTCTAAGTTTTAACTTTGTAGATTGTGGTGGATTTCTCAGAAAATAAGCTTCCAAAATGTGGATGGATTCCGACTGCTCAGACGCGAACATACAAGTCGTTCATTACAGCTTTCAATCAAGGTGCTTTCCAGCAAATGTTTTCGCAGCCAGGCGTTTTTCCTAGACAATTGGTTAGCAACGATGCAGGTGGGAAATATTAAACGGCGTTATTTATTATTATTTTCTCGCAGAAGTGGACAAAGCCACAGTGGATACAGTTCATTCGATATTCCCAATGGACAATTATGAATTTGAAACAACTCGTTGGGAGGACAACATTATTTGGGACAGTGAAAACATGCCTGCTATTCTAGGCATTTTTTTAAGATAAATTTTATCGGGGTTACTGACTTTGCGAAGTTTCAGAACCTAGAATGTTGACACTAGATTATGAAGACGATCCGACCATATTCGGGATGCCTGACGATGGTTGTGCTGAGGAAAAAGATGGGCAGCAGGGGTCTAAGCAGCCGTTCAGACAGGTTTGTGAATTTCTTCTTTACCTGTTTTGTATTTACCCCAAGCAGACTGTTAAGTTATTTCCAATTTTGAACTTTTTATTTTTGAGATTAGGATTTCTCCCAAATAAAAGGTTGAACACTAAGTCCTTTGTGGTGGTTTTATCATAGCAACACAGTGGACGTCTGTCCGGCCTTCATGGTGAATAATAAACAAATTTCAGGAAAACCAATTGTCCAGAAAAGCTGAGATGATAATTATGCAAGTGCAGCAGCGTCAGAAACAGGAGGAAGCAGAACAAATGGAAAGCAGTATTGCACAGATAGCCGATAAAGATCCGTTCAATCTCTCGAATGATGATTATTACATTCCAAAAAGCTCGTCAAGGTTATTTTTTTAGTCCTGTAGACAGTGTGCTTACTCTGGCCTGTAATTCTTTCCAGAAATACCCGAGCCATTGGTGGGATGAACAGTATACTGCATCACTCAATTCCAGCGCAAAATCTGCGTCGTGTCTTTTTTCCTACTAATTTAACATCTCAAACGCCAAACAAGTTGAGGCAGCACCATCGGGTGCCGCTTTCAAAGCAAGTGATGCGCAGTTTCTTGAACAAGAGCACTAACATTTTCTCCTTGACAAGACATATTCGAATGGTTGACGAAGTCGGTTTTCCCAGCCTTTCCATTATATATGATATTTTTTTCAGCAAAGAGAGCGTCAGAAGCTGTCTGAAGGTGGTGTAGATATTTTTTTGATGCGAGAAGTACAAGATTTAACTGCCCGTGATGGAACATTAGTTATGCTGGAGTACTGTGAAGAGCATCCGCCTCTTCTGAGCCAACCTGGAATGGCATCTAAGATTCGGAACTATTATAAGAGAGTGTGTACGAGAAAAAAACTTGCATGATGCGTTTTGTTTTTTATTTTTAGAAAGATACCAAGGAGCCTGACATGCAAATGGAATTTGGGGAAACAGCATTTGCGCATACTTCTCCATTTTTGGGAAATTTGGAGCCAGGTCAGTGCTTGCAAGCGGTAGAAAACAGCATGTACAGAGCGCCAGTCTACCAGCACACCACTCGCTCAACCGACTTTCTTTTGATTCGAAACCGCTTGGGTTCGTAATTTTTCCAGAAGATAGGTTTGCTTTTGGAACAATTATTAATACGTCTAATTTCAGGTCTCTTCATCCGCAGGTGTCCCTACGTATTTCTTGTTGGTCAAGAGTGTCCATTGTATGAAGTGCCACAACCCAATTCGAAGAAAGCATTAGCATTTTCGAGGGACTTTCTTATGGTAAATTTTACATAGGTTTTCTAGTCTTTTTCTGATCTGCTGTATTTTTTCAAATTGTAGCTCACCCACAGATTTGTTTATGGCATTGTATTTTCGAGCAACACTTTTTTTTTGTGGCTACAGGGCATGCTATGTACCAAAGGGTAGCTTAAAGTCTAACTTAGGCTCTAATGTGTGTGCTCATGAGCCATTAAAAAATGTCGGTCGAAAAAATATCTTATTCATGTTAAATAAATTTTGGGGTGGGTTACTATCAGAAAAATGCGTTAATTGCTTTTTAGGCCTTTATCTATCGCTTGTTCTATGATAGTGAAGATTCTCCTCGTCGAATTCGCATGGAGGATGTTCGTGATGCTTTTCCAAGCACTACTGAAAGTGCGATTAGAAAACGACTGAAGATGTGCGCAGATTTTAAGCGCCTTGGTCCAGGTCCAGAGCAAACTTATTGGGTTCTTAAAGATGACTTTCGACTTCCAACCAAAGAAGATGTGCTGAATATGGTAACGCCGGAAATGTGTTGCGCTCACTGTAAGATAGAAAGTTTTCTTTTCATTTGTGACGGCTTAATTATTTTTTCAGGGAGTATGTTAGCCGCAGAACAAAGGCTACGTGATGCAGGTTTTGGTGACAAATACTTTTGTACTCCGGAAAATGATGAAGACTCTGAGGATGAAGTCACTATGGAAGATGAGGCATGTTGTGTTTGCAAGAATTATCGTGTCTGGGGCTATTAATGACAAGGGTTGTTTTTGAGCCCCCCTCTAAATTTACTTCAGATTAAATGTGCACCATGGAATACTACTAAAGCTTACATCGGTGCGATGAAGGGTAAATGTCTTTTGGACCAAACTGGAATCGCAGACCCGACTGGCTGCCAGCAAGGGTTTTCATATGCGAAGGTATCCACAAGGCCGCAAAAGGTAGTTTTTAAGTGTGCATGTAGTTTTTTATACATTAATTTTGGAGCTTTTTAGGAAGAGGCGCCTCAAGTTCCGAAGCGAGTTGTCACTGGAACAAATGCAGATTTGAGGAAACTTCCACTCAAAGAAGCTAAGGAGATCTGCCGGGAATATGGGTTGCGTGAAGAAGAGGTTGGACATTTTTACCAATCGAACTCGATTTTATTTAATATTTTCTAGCTTAACTCTTTGACTCGGTGGCAAATTATTCATGTGATCAGAACTTTATCGACACAAGCAGCGAAGGCCCGCTCAGATTTTACAGGGATGGCTCGGTTTGCAAGAGGAAACATTCGTATAAATTTGGCCGATATGCAAGAAAAATACAAACAGTTCTGCCAAGAGAGATTTGAATTGCAGAACAAGTAAGTTTGTGCGTTTTTTCGACGAAGCTGATTCCTAACACTAAAAAACTTTACTTTAGGATCCTTTCCAACCCTGATGAAATAGGAACGGACAACAACAGTTCTTCGGCCGAAAGCGACTCTGACAACAATGACATGGCAAATAAACTTGAGCGAATGGTAAACTCTGGAACAAAAGGCATACCTACTTTTGTGTTTTTGCTGTTAAATTAACTGTTTCTTTTAGCCAAGAAAACTATTGGCGGTGTGCCCTACTCCTCCTCTGCGATTCTAAGTGAAGCTGATAAACGAAAATTGGAGTTTGAGATGGAAGAGCGGGAGCGGATGGACTTGCAGAAAATGATCAGAGGAGAAGTTGTTAAAGGGGCTTCTACTGTTTCAAAAGGAGCCAAAGATGCAGTTGCTCGCAGTCATGAAGAATTTTTCAATGAAGGGCAAAGTGTGTGCATTTACTAGCATTTTTGTCAGTCATGTTTATGTATTGGTTTGTAGACCTGAACCTTGGTCAAGCTGAAGCTGTGACTCTAGATGGAAATTTGAAGAAATTAAAAATTTACCGTACTTTCAAGGGTGAAGACGGCAAAGAATGGGTATTTTTTTAATTTGGCGAGTGACTTTTCTTAGAAAATTTTCGTTTTTGCAGACTCGTCTTGAAGTAATTTCCCATCCGCAGTTGATCGAAGCTTATGTGCGTATCCGAACTACCAAAGATAATGACTTCATTAAAGTTTTTGCGCAGAGTGATGAAGGGTTCAAGGAGGTTAGATGCTTAGGGTAAAACTTTTTCTTTACCGTGCTAGAAGTAAGTTTTAGGAAAAGCGCCGGGAAAAACGCCGTCTTCAAGACCAACTTAGGAGAGTTAAGAAGGCGGAAGACAGAGTCAAACAACAAGCGGGTCCCCACGCATCGCAGAATAAACAAAAGGTTTGTTCATAGCGACTGTTTGTCTTCGTATAATTGAAATTATCTAATTTCTTAAATTAATTTCAGACAAAGAAGCTTTTAGTGGAGAAGAAACCTCCGCCGCCGCCAAAACCAAGTTTACTCAAAATGAGGTGTAGTGCTTGTGGCGAACTTGGACACATGAAGACAAATAAATACTGTAAGCTCTATGGGCAGAAAGACCCAATTTCGCTGGCTCAGAGGACAGTTGGTGACATTTGTCCAGTTGGTTTAAAAATTTGGAAAGTTTCATTACAATGCCTATTAACTTTAGGCGGTCGAGGAAGACGAGCCGGGCTTGCCTATGGAAGAATTAATTGCAATTGAAGGTACTCGTCTAAAGATATCGAAGAAGTTGTACAAGCATGCTGAGCAAGAGAGGAACAGGAAAAAAGCATTGCGGTAGACTCTTTCTACCGTTGCGCTTTTAGTTTTCATGGTGTTTTTCTCAGCTTACACATTCCTCGACAGTATTTGGACAATGAGAAGAAGAAACGTATTGCTGCTGATGGTTCATCTGATGTGGTTATCAAAAAGAAAAAGAAAAGGATGCAGCAGGGCGGATCAATTAATAAAGAATCGATGGAAGACGATGGCGACAGTGCTACTTCGACATCAAAAGGCAAATAATTATTCCAGTTTTACCTCCGAAATTGCGCGGAAATGTACGAGAGTCAGTGTATTTTTACAGCGGTTGCTAGAGGTGTGTGCGCAAGTAACTTTTTTTCAGAAGCTCATGTGCAATTGCAATAAAATAAATTTACCGCTACCGTGAGGCGATCCTATATTAGGTTTCTTTATTTTTTCGTATGGTAGGGATTTTTAGATAGATGAAAGAGAGCATACAGACAAGTTCTTTTTAGCTGTGTCGAACATTTATGGTTCAAAAAGACGTTGTTAAGTTTTGAAAAACTATTGCATGTTACTATATATTTTTCGACCTATTGTTCTTTTAGCTCGCTTGTTCTCAGTTTGATACCAAAAACAGAAGCTTGAAAATTCAAAATTTTGGATTTTTTATGGCATTTTGTCATTTGAAAAGACAATTTCAGTTGATGAGATTTATTCGAAACAATTTCTTTTAAAAGCTTGCGCCCGACCATTCCACGGCGACCAATTGCTGTCCACACTGAGCTACGGTGAGGGGAAGGACTCTTCACGAAACCAATGCGGATTGCTTTGCGCTCAATACCCGAAATTTTAAGACTAACAAAAGTAGGTTTAAAAGGTTAACTGAAGAAAAAACCCAACAAAAAAGACCATATACCTGGTGATTAACACCGCCATGGACATAAAGTGAGACTCATTCGAGAAAATTAAATTATCGAGTAAACGCTTGTCGCCCAAGCTATTTTTTATTTGTGTAAGTTTGAATTTCCACTATTCACTTTAATTTGCTTCGTCAACATTAAAATTGTCGGGTACCGGACCAAACCGATATGCGAAATCCGGCCCTAATTACTCAGTTCTTCAAACAAATAAGATTATGCATATTGAAATCTTGCAGGTCCTGTAAGCAGCAAAATGCGTGGTGGACTCACTCTTAGCATCTCTATTGGTGGCCAGGAAGGCAACAGCTCTTCCTCTTCAACTCTAAACAGTGCCTGTGTTCAGCAGCCAGGCGGTAGTGGTCTCCCAACTCCTGGTGGAAGTGGAGTTGCTCGTCGACGGGGCACTTTGGAAGAAGCAGACTACCTTATCGGACCTCACAAATCAGTGCATCGTCGCAGGGCTGACCCTCGTGTTTCTATGGCCTCTGTGCTGCACGACATATTCGCTGATCTAAAGGGGGTGGAGAATGCTGAACACTTGATGTTTCCTGTCAATGCCAAGAGGGTCTGTAAATCCCATATCAAAGATGATAAAACTTGTAATTCTGTAATCTAGGTGCCTGATTACTACAATATCATTACTCGGCCAATGGACTTGCAACAGGTGCGCAAAAACATTGGAGACAACAAGTATGAGCTAAGGCGTCAATTTCTGGAGGATTTGTCGTTGATGTTGATGAATTCGCATACCTACAATGGAGTTGGGAGTGTCATCACTATCGCTGCTAAAGATGTATGTGTTGGTAGATTGTTAGTCAATTATAGGATTTGTTTTTTCCACTTTTACCACTGACTTCACGTACTATTTTTTCCTCTTGGATCTAAAAGTCTAGCGATGTTATCCATCATCCTTCGACCCCTGTATCTCGGTCACAGCCCACTAAAACTGACTGTGCAACAGTTAATCAAATTGTTGTATTGCATGAATGTCGACCAGTTTTTAAGCATTCTCTTTTGGCGTTTATTGGCAAACGGTAGTAGGTGCTCGAGATCGTCGGAAATCGTGTCTGTTGATGAATCCATCTAACTAGTCACGATCTGCTTAAAAGCCTTTGTTTGAGAAAGGTCGGAAATACACAACGGTTATTCGACATTTGGGCGCATGAAATTTGAGCAGCGAAACACGTTTTCATAGATACACCGGTAGGTAAACCATTTGCAAGGTAGGTAAACCATCTAAAGCTTAGATAAACCTATTTCGACTCTTATAAAAAATTGTTTTCATGAGAGAAAGGTTTTTTAGATAGTTTTTTTTCGGATGGTTTACCTCTGCTCCTATCAAAAAAATCGGGAAAACCACTGCAAAATGTCCTATGTCCATACATTAGTAGGGTCAAAATTTATTTGCTATGATCTATTATCCTGTTGTAGATTTTGGATTTGGCTTCCACTAGGTTGTCGGAGAATGAGCAAAAACTAATAGAGTTGGAGAAGGCAATCAACCCACTGCTTGACGACAACGACATGGTCGGCTTTTCTCACATCCTCAAGGAGATTATCCAAGAGTGCAAAAACCTCCCCAAATCTGCTGCCTTCCATACTCGAGTAGATGGAAGAAAAGTGAGAGCATTCATTTTTAGAAATAAAATACGAACACATGCAAGCTGGTCTTGTAGGTTATGCAGTACTACGAGCGCATAGCAAGACCTATGGATTTGGGTACTATTGAGCAGAATATCAAAGAGCACAAGTACACCTCTGTGGCTGCATTTCGAAGAGATATTGAACAGGCCAGCCATTTTTTAAAACCCATCAAACTGTGGACACCGTTGGTTCAAGACTTTATTTTCATACAGTCGCCTCTCGATATAACGAACCCCTAAATTCAAAAAAATGTGTTTGTGGCATTGTGTTTTTGATCTATTTTTTGCTGGTGTCTTCTGGGCATGTTAGATACCAAAATGTAGCCTAGATTATAAGCTACATTTTGGTATATATAACATGCCCAGAAGACACCAGCAAAACATAAGTCAAAAACACAGTGCCACAAACACATTTTTTTGAATTTAGGGGTTCTTTATATCGAGAGGCGACTTTAATGCATTCCAGACAAAATTATTGAAGATGAGAACATTCTGCATTTTTTTACTGCAAGATGAGGCAGAAAAATCCTTTTTGAATTACATTTGACAGTCTTTGTTCCATTTATTCTACAAGTCATATAGACCCAGTAATTCTGCTTCTGGACAGTTACTTTATTGAACACTTCTTGTTTTTGTTGCCGGTTGTCTATAACTTTTTGGAAATGTTTCTGTATTTCTTCTTTCATATAGCTGCGATAACCGACCGTGAGTCTGGATGACAAAGAAAGTCTACGCAATGGGAAACCCGTGCCAGACCTAAAGGAGAAGATTCAACGCGTTTGGAAGAAACTAGAGAAAAATCAGAAGTTGCATACAAGAATCCAAGCCAATACTCTAAAGATGTGTGCAACTGAAGAGAAATAAGGTTTAGCAAGCTCTGAATGTGTAATTATTTCCGGTCTTATTGTACAATAAATCATTCGTTATTCAGTTCAAAAAGAGAGTCAATGCGCTCCAAATTGCGCTGTTACATGATTTGTGGAATAAATGGAACGAAAATTGCCAAATAAAGTACTGTGATTTAAAAAGGGCTTTTTTGCTTTAAGCCCTCCAAGAAGCTTTAAAAACTTTTTCACTCTTCCAGCCTCCTCCAATCTTTTTTGCCTTCTTCAGCTGAATTTAAATATATTCAGATTGTGATCAACAGTCAGATATACAACGGTGTTAATTCTGCGTATACAGAAAAAGCTGGAGAAATCCTTGCGTTGGCAGACTGCATTCTCTCACAACATCAAGCCAATCTGGCAGAATTAGAGCGTAACATCCAGCGAGCAATGGCTGTGGGAGCGGATGATGATGGCGTAAGCATGGCTAGTGGAGTGGACTTCACTGGGGACACCCTAGGTGCCTTCTTCTCTGCCACTGGAGTAGAAGCCATTCAAGACAGGGCTGCTGTTGAAGCCGACTTAATGGCTGGATTCGAAACAGGAGAAGAGGACACGAGAATGTCGTTGGGTGGAGAGAGCAAGGACGTAATGATGCTACCGGATGGACAGGAACTGGCTCAGGCTTTGATGGGCACTGGCACGGAAGAGCAGGAAGACTACGAGGAGTTCGAAAGTGGTGAGTGTTGTTTAGATGGTTTTACACAGCTTTACCTAACTTAAAAGCACTAAATTAAAACTGACTTTCGATCACAAAAACCACCCAACAAAGGTTGCGGGTGGTTTAAACACCTTATTTTGGACATCTCTACTCTCTTTTGTAGGAAGTGAGCCTGGAGTTTTGTTGGACGACCTAGCCCTGAGCAACGATGAAGACGAGCAGATCAGTGAAGAAAATGAAGGTGATTTTTTGTATGAATAACGACTGCTTATTCCTCTAGTTTGCAGAGGCTGAAGACTGGGAGAAAATAGAGCCAGAGTCCAGTGATTTGCTGCACAGCCAGATGCACACCACTGGCCAACTCAATGCGGATCTTGCTCTGAGCGACTCAGATGCAGATGAAGACGAGGAGCTGAGTTTAGCCAAACGACCCAACTTAGATAATCTTGACTCGTGCTTGTAAATATTAAATTGTGGAGCTTGCATCCATGAAATTAAAGCATTCACACCTTTTAATGCTCCTATTAAAGAAATAAAAGGGAATGCCGTCTATCTCCCCGAACATGATGACACTTACAGAGGATCTCTTTTCGAAAATTTTGGGATTTTACAATAATAGATGCATATACATGTATGCATACCAGAGCTTCTTTATGCTGTAGGCCGCAGTTAACAAAGCCATGTTCAATTTCATTTCATTTCAATTTTTGAACTCAGCACATAAAATCACACTAAAAAAAATCAATAAAAAAATTAATAAAAAATTTTTTGGGGCGGGGGGTATACTTAAGTAGCGCCGAAACGTCTTTGATCGACTTTCTACTTCGAAACAAATATTGCTTCGAATAACAGGTCTCATTGAAATTTAATTTGGATTTGAAAATTTGGCCTTGTGTGCGTTAAAACATTATGCATACCAGAGCTTCTTAATCAATCACCCAATCAAATTTAATCAATCACCCAATCAATCAATCGCTTACATTCTCTCTTTATGTGTAGGATTGTACGTAAAACTTTTTTTAAAATTCATCGGTTTCTGCTATAGAATGATTGGTGGTTCCAATTGGTGGTTGGTCATCCTCCTTTTCGTTGAATTTATAAAAAGTTTGACCTGCAAATCATAAAGTGTAAAATGTGCTTGAAAATCCGCTTGCTTCAGAGCAACAAAATTGTTGACGTAATTTCGGAGTAAATCAATCTTTGGTTTTACTTGGTCGAAGGTTTTAGTGAAAAGTTTATCTATGCTGTTTCATTCTGTTTTTATCCATACTTTTGTCAATGCTTAAACAAAAATTTTTTGCTCCTCTCAACCTTTTGTGAATTACTGAATCAATTTCACATAAAATACTATGTTGGCCAACCTTCATAGAAAAAATAATGGCTTCAATGGTTAGTGGGGTTAGATCTTGTTGTAATCATTGCAATGTTTTACTTTTTCTTTAGATTAAACAAGCGAAAAATGGATAATCAGAGAAATATTGTTGCCACTCATGTAAATGAAGGGTTGTGTTGTCCATTAGTCGCCGTTTTATGTTCTGTAGGAGCAGATGAATTGGTGGGGAAAAATGGTCTCAACTTCGCGGATCTCTTAGCACCTTTCTGCACTGTTGATGTCAGTGTAAAGGTAGGTAGATTTTCAGTGGCGTCTAAAAATGTAAAATTATTTTCGTGTCTGTCTAGGACCCTCATGGAAATAAGGTGCGATCAAAAGTGACCATTGATGTTCGAGACCTTCGGAGAAGTGGATTTCTGCTAAGCCATACTGTTCTTCCACATGTATTATATGAGGTTCGTGAAATTTCCCATGTTGCTGAGCTCAGTTCTAGTCGATTTTCTTGCAGAACATTGCTATTCTTTCAGAAAATCTTGAAAACAGTCAGAAGCAGCCTTTGTTTTCGCATTTCGCAAGCTCCTTTTTGTACTGGTTTGAACCAAGTGATCACGATTTTCTCAGGCGTTACATTTGCTGTTTGTTCGTTGTTTCTGCTCATGAAAACAACCCGATGGAGGAGTTTGAGAAGCTAGACAAACAACAGCATGTTCATAAGGTGGTTTTTTGGGTATCTTTTTTTTGGATTCCACAATTTTTTTATATTTTTGCAGAGCAGCTCATACAACTCTTCAACTAGCTTTTCGCCCGCATACTGCTCTTCGCCCAGATGGATGCCAGACATTCTTAGATATTACGTGCTGCTTGAAGATATATCACTTGGCAATCGCGATAGGTTTGCGGCGCACTTTCCCGGTGAATTCATTCTCTAGCTTATTGTTTTAATCTTAGAACTAATGAGATCTACCGTGCCGTCGCTGAAAAATATGGATCAGCCTTCTGTCACTTGCTTTGTATTAACTCAGTTGTATTCTCTGACATGCCAGATTTGTGGTTAGAAATATTAGAACGCCGTTACAGAGGACTTCAATCAGGGCTGGAATCAGCCCACTATAATGTTGTAAATAAGTCGGGCACTACATCTAGAGGGGTGGCTTTTCTCTTATATAACTTACCGTATTTACTCTAATAAGCAGGCACCTCTAAATTCAAAAAAATGTATTTGTGGCATTGTGTTTTTGACCTATGTTCTGCTAGCGTCTTCTGGGCATGTTATATACCAAAATGTAGCTTGGATTATAAGCTACATTTTAGTATATAACATGTCCAGAAGACGCGAGCAGAACATAGGTCAAAAACACAATGCCACAAATACATTTTTTTGAATTTAGAGGTGCCCGCTTATTAGAGTAAATACGATATCTTTTTTATCTATTGCAATTTTGTGTTTAGATTAGACATAAATCAAATCGCATGAAACTTTTGTCCTCTGTTCCGTTGGGTTATCCGAGATCTGTTTTTGCGCTAACATGTCAGGTGGGAAATTTCTCCCCTCTGGGCCTAGGAAGATGCTTGGATACGTTCGATCGAGAGCGGATATGCACATTCGTCTCAAATTTCGTACAAAATGCTCTTGTACCTTTCATGGAATGGCAGTTAAAGCATCACTACGAAGGATTGGTAGCTCGTCGTCATAGCTTTGGAAGATCTTTAGGAGGTTTAAGCAAGTGGATTGGTGCTATAGCGCTGACTACAGTGAAGGATTCGTCAAAAGTGTAAGTTGCCAATATTTTTTTTTTCTTATAGCCCCCTCTATACTTCTACGAAACACATTTCGCGAAACAAATTTGAATAGGTTTTTAATGGTTAAGAATCAACGATTTTTTATTGTACTTTTTAGACATCTTATACTCAAAATGATCAGCGGAATCTGGCGAACATTTTGGTAACCTTTTGAGTCACCTTTTTTGACTCGTGAGTCATTAACTCGTGACTCGCGGAATTCTGAGGAGGGCTTTAAAAGCTCTTATTACCAAAATGTTCGTCAGATTCTGCTTATCATTTTGAGCGCAAAATGTTTAAAAACTATAATAAAAATTGTTGATTTTAAACGATTAAAAAACCTTTTAAATGTTTTGCGTAACGTGTTTCGCGGAAGTATAGGGGGAGGGTTTTATTTTAAATTCTCAGTTTACAGGTATGAATCAGACAGCTACGAATACCAGCAACGTAGGCTAGCAGACGTTTCTTTCCAGATGGGACTCTTTGACTTTTCCTTGAAAGTGTATCAGTCGCTGAAGCGGGACTTTGCCAATAATCAATCCTGGTTGCATTACGCTGGGGCTCTGGAGATGGCTGGGTTCTCAAGTTTTCTGTCTGCTTACCTCGATTCGAAACTTTCCCTTGAAGATCTTAGAGAAGATTATCCGCGGCGCTACATGCACAATGCTATAGACTATTATCTCAATGTTTGTGGGTCGGTCTGCTTAATTATTTTTTAGTGATTCTCCGATGAAAATTGTTTTTAGACAGCCAATGCTTGCTACTAGATGTGCCATACTTAGTGCAGGAATTTTGGTTGAATTAGAAATGCTGATTGAAGCGACAAATCAACTTGTTTGGTTAAGCTCATCGCCGGATCTACCAGCCTTCTTCGGTTCTCTTTTATTGGATTACGCAGCTTTTCTGTCTCAAAAATTGGGCAGAAAGAGGAAAACGGTTTTCTACTTGGTGTTGGCTGGTCATCGTTTTGCTGAAGCTGGGCTGAAAAAATATTCGCAGGAATCTTTTCAGAAAGCGCTTCCTCTGTTTGTGAGCAAGGGGTGGGAACACGCTGAAAATCATATTTTTTCAGCACTGTCTTCTTATAACGAATCTCTGTCGTTTGCTAAAGGACATGTGTAATTCTGTTGATGATTCTTTTGTTTGAGTCCAAATAAATTTTTTAATGGGCTTTTGTTTGGAATATCCGGCTTGCTGGCCACCCTTCTTGCGTTATCGTTCACTGCATAAATTTAATCCTTGTAATCAGCCCTTACAGTTTTAGTAGTTTCGCAGCTATTGAATATTAATGGCTTCTCAAACTGCTGGAATTCAACAGCTCTTGGCTGCGGAGAAACGGGCAGCTGAAAAGATTAATGATGCTCGAAAGCGTAAGGCTCAACGTCTTAAGCAAGCCAAGCAAGAAGCGCAGGCTGAGATTGAGAAGTACCGACAGGTTGGCTTCCTTAATACTTGTATTGTTTCCAACGAAGTAAGGTTTGCAGGAGCGTGAGAAGCACTTCAAGGACTACGAACAGCAATATCTTGGCACCAAAGATAACATTGAGCAAGGCATAAAGAAGGAGACAGAAACTTCTCTGATGCAAATGCAGCAGAATGTTGCAGCTCATAAGCAAGAGGTTGTAAATATTAAGAGCGACGTCAAATTATATTAGGGCAAATTCTCCTCTGGCATTTTCCTTCGCATGTAAATTTTCCCACATGTAGCGCTAAATCAAAAATTTAAATATTTGTCTACATCTTCAGGAAATTTGTAACATTTTGATGGTTGGACTGCATTTCGGTTGTCTTAATTTTTTTCTCTTTCTTTTAGGCTCTGAAATCTTTTTTCTGTAATAATTAGAGTATTCTAAAGAGGGTTAGTAAGAAGTAAAAAAAAAAGATTGCAGGTGCAGAACATTTATTTTAGCGGTATTAAGGAAAATTAGAAGATGGCTTATAAAGTGATTTTTTACCTCTTACAAAACTGCCAAACAATGCTTTGATTAATATAGGGAAAAGAGTTTGGAAACCTGAAAGTGAGAAAAATTTATCGGCAGCCTCCTGTCTCATAATAGCCGGGGAAGATAAAAGATTTAAATTGGCGCTAAATTGGGAGGGGCCCTACTTATGGGAATTTACCGTGGGGAGTGTAGTGAGTGAATTTACCTAGAGCGAAACATTAATGTGAGATCATTAGCTTCAAAATAAAACTTCGCTTGCCATAGGTCATCGTCCGTCTTCTCCAATTGGTGTGTGATATTCGTCCAGAGCTGCATCACAACTTGACTCTACAAACTAGGCTGCACAAAGAGGGCAAACTAGGAAATTGAACAGCTCTCATACGATTGAAGATATTTTCGCAAGACAACACTTACATATTTAAAATGTTTTTAAATTTGTTTATTGTATTTAAGATTTTCTCCGTGTTGTGATTTACCCTTTGCTATAATACCACGCCGAATACTTCTGATTAATAAAGACCCTTAGTCATAATTAGTGAGGTTTATTATTCAAGGATAGGGTTTTAATAGCTATCAGCGTGAGGTTTATTTTTGATGTAAATAACGAAAGCCCATTTTGTAAGGTGTTTCAGGAATCTCGCCCAATTCAAAATATCCAGTTTTTTTTTGTGATTGAACTTTGAAGTTCTATCTTGGCGTACGGACGTTTCGCAAATATTTGCAAATGCAAAAATTTGCGAAATGTTTCACAAATTTTTGCATTTTTTAAATTTTATAAATTTTGCCTTGGTCCCCCAAGCTCATTCTTTTGCAAAAATATTTTTTCTCAGAATGATTCTGAGAAACAGCTCCCAAGCTAAATTTAGGTGTACGGCCAGTTTGCCACATTTTAAAACTGCAATTTTGTATTGAATGGAGTCTTCGTAATTTTGTATTGAATGGAGTCTTCGTAATTTTTAATTTTCATTTTTATGCATTAACTGCAACTGTGATGGACGGTCTCTGCACCGGCCAAACCAAGTGGATGTCCACCTCGTGTGATTTTTTTTTCTTACTTCAGACTTAAAACCCTTTTTTTTTGTACTAATTAGAACATTCTAAAAAAGGTTTGACAAGGGTAAATTACTGTTTTATAAGTTATTTTTTGATTTTTCGAAAAAATTGAAAAGCACCCTAAAAACGATAATTCACCCTTGTCAAACCTTCTTTAGAATGCTCTAATTAGTAATGAAAAAGGGTTTCGGAGCCTTAAAGTAAAAAAAAAACATACCAAGTGGCCATCCACATGGCTTGTTTAGGGCATAAGCATCCACCATGGGAACTTTTACCAATTAAGGAATTTTACGATGTTTTGGTTACTGGATCTCGGCAAAAAGTCTTTTAGTGCTGTTTGTAGTTTTTACGCGCATCTTTAATCCTCCAAGCCGCCTACGCCCCCTCCGGGGGACACACTACCTGAGACATAAATCACTCGAAAGTGATTCTGGATTCATAAAACATGTATGTATACCAGAGCTTCTTTATGCGGTAGGCCGCAGTTAACAAAACCATGTTTAATTTTATACTTGGAGCAAGGTACTTTGTGAAGGTCCGCGGCGTCCCTTGTAGGTTGACCTACATGTTGACCTACGTGTCGGGGTCACACCACATGGAGGACCAAGCGAAAATCGTCTCTGTGACATAATACACAAAAAAATTGTTTTCCAATTCTGGGTCTATACGTGAAAGAAAAAAAGATATCTATAGCGGTTTTTTACATAATTCTTGAAGCGCACTGCGTATATTGAAGAGATCAATTGCTCTTTTGATTTGGCGCTTTTCACTGTATAGTTGTCGGGTTTTGGTGATTCACTTGTCTCATTTAAATTAGCAATTTCAAAATAAACTTTTTTAATTTTGCAGCAGTTCAATTGTGAAAAGACATCTGATAGCAATGATAGAGATCACGGTGAATGACAGGCTTGGCAAGAAAGTGCGTATTAAGTGCAACCCAACTGACACTATCGGAGATTTGAAAAAGTTAATTTCTGCGCAGACTGGCACAAGGTAAGAATACCGCTTGGCAAATTCTGGCATGATTGACTTGCCATTTTAATGAGTAAATTTAAAAAGTGGTTGGCCTTTTGGTGGATAGATGTTCCTCAAACTTTCATTTTTTGTAGAATCTGACCTGTAGAACACGTTTTACAGCTGATTTTGCAAGAAAAATAAAAATGAACGTATTAAAATTTTACAATGTTACGATCAAAAACCAATGTTTTGGCTAAAGGCTCTATGCAGTCTCCCGCAAGCAAATAAGCCCGCATGAATAAACGCCGTAAAACCCAGGGACATCACAAAACTACAAATATTTGCGGAACGTCAAATGTCTATGATTCCGACTCTTTAAATGGGGTTTCAGGTACGAGAAGATAGTTCTGAAGAAATGGTATACGACTTACAAGGATCATATCACGCTTCAAGGTTTTTTTTGTATTTTTTTTTTAACGATCTATGTATTTTAAAATTAATTCATTCTAGACTACGAGGTTCATGACGGGTTCAATTTCGAGCTTTACTATCAGTGATGGATACTGCCGGAAGGACTTGTTTGCCTAATTGAAGAATTAAGATCAGTTGTTTATGTTTTGCGCTTGTACTGTTCCTTGTTGTTGTACAAAGTTTAAGGCCTCGCTTTTCATCATAAAATTCTTTTATTCTGTTTTTATGCATGTAATCGGTATGTGGGGTGGTGTTGACTAACGTGGGCTCATATTATTAGTCTCGTGCCTTTGAGGTTGTTTTTGGCGCGCTATTTTACTGGTAGTTGGTTGGTTGAGTGGCCGGGTATTACTTGACCGTGACCAACTAATTCCAGGCGACAATATTCGTTCGCATTAACCAATTCTATTCTGTCAGGTTCTGCCAAGAGAAAGGAGCTTTATCGTCATATGCGCTGAAGACCCAATATTTTTTTCCACAGTTAATGTGGCGGCTTATCTACAACTAGTTTCTGATCTTACTTGAGGTAAAAAGGTTTTATTACATCCACACATATTTCAAAGTTATGGTCAATTTATCGTGTCTGTCTCTGCAAAAAATCAAGGCATGTAAAGCGAAACCCCTCTAGCTCCAGCCATTAATTCAATCCTCTTTCTCTCTTCTGCCGAAAATATATTAGAAAATATAAATCGATTAGTTAACAATTTTCTATTTGCTTTGACTTTTTGACTCATCTAGTCGAAACTTTCGATTTTTACAAAATGAAATCACACTAAGTGGACACCCACATGGTTACGGTTGGTGCAAAAATGAAATTCCAATTGGTACAGAAGAAAAAAAAAACCTGAAAAAATATACCAAGTAGGCACCTGGGTCCACTAAATCCACCAAACCTACGCTGGCCTATGCTAAGCCTAAAGATTAATGAAAATTTCTCGTGGCGGTGGATACTGTGCATACTTCATTGTGATTTTTAAGCGCGTCGTTCAAATTGCACAAGGTTTTTGTTATTTTCATAAGTAATGTGTTCCTTAAATGAAATGGATTACGTGGTATAATACAAGGTAGATTTAGTAGATTGACCTCTTATCCGCATGCAATAGACATCTCAACTACTTTTAAAACATATTTTAAAGAGAAATGCCTTTTAGAGGAAAGGAAAATAAGAAGCAATTGAATAAGTGAAAGAATTCATAGAGAAACATCAAGGTTGATAGCCTCTTGTAAATCTTGTAAAAAATAAGTCCTGCTACGAAAGAATAACAGGTGTGTTTGTGTCTTTAATTTGACATTCACCTTGCTAGTCTTATTTAAATACTCGAATGTGGACTTACCTGTTGCTGTTGACTTTGAGCTGTCTGACCGATGAAGTATATTCTCAAAACACAGGTTAAATTTTTTTTAAGTATTGGGGAATGCTTACATCCATTTCCTTTGTAGGCTGTCTATGCAAAAAAGTTGAATTAGCTCAACACTACCCACTGTGTAGATACTTATGCAGTACTCGAAGGGCAAATATTAGACGCAGAGAAGAAAAGCAGAGATCTCTGGAATATCAAGAAGATCCCCGCTGTAATAGTCAAACTCTGCAGAAAATAATGCTTGAGGTGGGTTTTCAATGGCTAACCTTATAAAAAGCCCATTACAGAATATAAATGACGATGTGACACAGTCTAAACTAGCTATTGTACAGGCTGCTGAATCCCTGCTTGGAGGAACATTCAGTGTGATTTGCTCTAAAGCTCATTTCAGCTACAGTGAGCTCCTATTAAGGCATAAACCACAACTGTGTACAGTCAAACCTAGATAAGCCGACGCCCCTAAATTCAAAACAATGTGTTTGTGGCATTGTGTTTTTGACCTATGCTCTGCTAGTGTCTTCTGGGCATCTTCTGTATCAAAATTTAGCTTAGATTCCAGGCTATGTTTTGGTATATAACATGCCCAGAAGACACCACCAAAACATAGGTCAAAAACACAATGCCACAAACACATTTTTTTGAATTTAGGGGTGTCGGCTTATCCAGGTTTGACTGTACAGTAAACTCTCGATATAACGGCCCCTCTCGGGACAAGGCTTAGGGGGACGTTATCAAGAGAGCCGTTATATCGGGAGGCCGTTATATCGAGAGTTTACTGTACTGCAATTTAGACCCTGGGAAACAGTACCACCCAAAAAAACATATTTTTACTTTTTTTAGTAGCAAACACGCGGTTGTTCTGCCTAGTGCTCAAACGAGTGAAATGCTTTGCTTTTCTAGCTGACTACTCAGTTTATAAAAGGCCGAGAAGGGTTCAGAAAGTTGAAACGTTTGAAAAAATTATTTTCTAATGGAGACTTACATTGTTTACAATGTGTTCAATTTTAATTGAGGAAATAAAGAAAGATTGTTTATTGTAGAAAAGAGATTATTTGGCCCTACTAAAGTATACCCTCCACCAAAAACTAAAGTCGTTCTTTGACCATTCCTAAGTAGTGCTGGAGGATGGAGGTACCGGAGGGATTCCGGACAGGATTTCTGAAAAAGAATTGGATTCCTGATCCGGTGGTGGCAAAAAACCGGAATCCGTACGGATACCGGATTTTTTAGGACATGCATAAGCATTTTATAAAAATAATTCCCCACAAGAAAGCTATTTTCCGACCCTTTTAGTGATAGAAATCCAGTTTTTGGGAAGTCGAAAAGTAATGGTATTTTTAGGTACTACACTAAGGAAACTAAGCCATAAAACTAGTGCTGGACACCGAACCGGAATCCGTATGGATTCTGGTCACCAGACTACGGTTTTTTCTCAAATATGATATGATACAAAGAAAAAATTTTCTCTAACCCTTGCGGTCTCTTCTCAAACCCAGCACTTTGAACTAGTTTGATTCTTATATATCCTTTGCATTTCATCATAGTTTTAATAGCATTATTTTTGGTTCCCTCTGGTACCAGTACCAGAGGGGTGAGGCGGGGTTTAGGGGGTTTTTAGGGTGCCCAAGGTCCACGAGCCCAACGGTCTCTGGTCAATGAAATCTTCAGGGGTCTTAACGCTAGCGATTGGTACCATCTCAACGAGATTAGCCAAATCCAACTATCTTTATAGCCCAGTAGCCTTGGTCCATTAGCCCCTGGGCAACTGGCCCCTAAACCGTCCCTAAACTGAAATATCACCGATCCTGGCACCAGGGCCACAACCCTGATGCCTGCATCAGGCCCCCCACTCCGGTACTGGCACCAGGGTGAACCAAAAATTATTACTATCAAAAAGCTTTGATAGTGAAAGGAAGCAAAAATGCAGAGGATATATAAGAATCGAACTAGTTCAAAGTTCAAAATCATAGTTTTTACCCCCCAAAAAATTCTGGGGGGGGGGAGGGACCTTGGTGCCAGCATCAGGGGTAGTGTGACTTTTTTCGTTAAAATCACATGTAGTCGCCAATGTTTATGAAGTTGAAATTACGTTGATTGTCACTGAAGCCCGTAGGCCCCGAAGCCCTTGGGCACTGAAGCCCTGGAGCCCGTAGGCCGCGAAGCCCTAAAGTACGTCCGAACAGCAGGAGATGACAACACGTCATATAGAAAACAACAAGCAGACATATATTCAGAATAAAAACAAACAGCAACAAAAAGTCCTTAATTCAAATAATTTCGTCATTTCAAAAATCCCGAAAATAAATCGGATTCCTTACGGATTTCTATGTTTGGCCGGACGGATTCCGGACCGGATATTTGAGAAAAAACCGGATTCCGGTCCGGTCTCCAGCACTATTCCTAAGTAACTTTTTAAGCCCTAAAAAGGATTAAACCAGTGTTTTTCGAAACTTTTCTCCATAAAAAGCCGATGTTTTCTTCTCTACCGTATAACAAGAATATACTTTAGTAGGGTCGATTATTTTATGACACAGCAAAGGGATACTCATGTAGAAAAGCCAGTTTTCTGCTGTAAAAAGACCACAATTCCGTATGTTTGCTTAGAGGAGGAAGAAGAAATCACAGATAACGAATTTGATGGTTGATATTTTTGTGCATACAGTCAAACGTGTATAAGCCAACATCCCTAAAATCAAAAAAATGTGTTTGTGGCATTGTGTTTTTGACCTATGTTTTGCTGGTGTTTTCTGGGCATGTTATATACCAAAACGTAGCCTAGAATCTAAGCTAAATTTTGGTATACAAGATGCCCAGAAGACACCACCAAAACATAGGTTAAAAACACAATGCCACAAACACATTTTTTTGAATTTAGGGGTGTCGGCTTATCCAGGTTTGACTGTACTTTGCCATTTTTACGCCTAAAGACCTCAAAAGTTGAGCTCAAGCTAAAAATGTTGATAAGAAAAAGAGAAAAAGGTTCGCACAGCATAATAGCACTTTATGTGGGATGAAAGGGGTCAAAAGCCGGGCATAAATTACAGAAAATAGGCATAACTTTCTTTGATGTAAGCAATTCTCATGCATCCAATGATCACTTGACTGCTTTAGCTCTTGTAACCAAGCAGGTTTTTCATTTGAGTATCTTGATGACGGATGACACCATCATTGCGATCGGTTTTGTTGTGGATTCTATCCAGCAATTTGTTCTAACAAGGGTAACAAATAATTGAGGAAACTTTGGATGAGTAGTTGTACCTGATCTTCTACTTCATCGCCAAGCGCACTTCCCAGAGTTCGTAGACGAGCAAGTTGAGCACTCATATCGTCTAAAGAAAATTATGTTTTTGGAGGATAGCGTACCGTATAACCTCTGTCAATCCTCCTGCCTCTCTCGTCACCACGGTCGGTGGTCAACCATTTTTTACGGCTCAACCACCCAACAATTGGGTACTGACACCATACTCGAAGATATAGCTCTGAATCTCAGCCACATTTTTGAGTATGGTGTCAGTACCCAATCGTCGGGTGGTTGAGCCGTAAAAAATGGTTGACCACTGACCGTCGTGACTGGAGAGAGGGGAAGATTAATAGAGGTTAGTAGCCCAGTTCTCGGTTCCTTCTTATATAGCTGAGTACCCATTTGATAATCTTCGATTGGTTAATTTTCAATTAAATTTAAAAAATATCCGAATCTTAATCAGATCGCTATGCCGATAACCCACGCATTTAGCGTCCGTGACGAGCTCTACTATTTCTTGTCAAAACTATCAGAACTAACTTAGGTTTTCGTCAATTTCATTGTCCATAGCTTCCCACCGAGTGCCTTTTATTTGGTTGCGGGAAGTGCTGCTGAGTGACTGGTGGTTGGTTGCGCTGGAGCCGGCACGATCTACACCTCCCTGAGCTTCCTCCACAACTTTGCTGAATGTAATGAACAGTTAGCCGTAGTGTAAGCAAAGCGGCGACAATCACTTCTAAGACTTACCTCAACTGATTCTCGGACTTAGAGGAAGGAACATCCTAAAATCACATTCTCGGGGTTGAAAATTTCTAAACCTAGTAATACTTGGTTGGCTTTTGGAGCTTTGGAGAACTTGTTTTTAAAGAAGCCTAGTAAAAGATATGCTATAAAAGATGGTATAAAAATCAGTTATACCTCCAAATACAGACTTTAAATTGTTCAAGCTGCGTTGTGTAAGCTGAAAAAAATGATTGTTTTTAAAATCTGCAGTAATTAGGGTACACGGTAAATTGCGGGTCGCCAAAATCGGGTCGGACAAAATCGGTGGACTTGGTTGCGCTGGAGCCGGAAATAAGTACTAGGCAACCTTTGGACCAGACATTTCCCCACTCAATCATACTGCCTGGCTTAAATAAAACAAATACAGTCGAACCTCGTTAAACTGGCACTCCAATAAACTGGCACCCTCGATAAACTGGCACTCTGAGCTTGGTTTGGTTGGCCAGCAAAGAAATTAGGCAAAGCAACATCCCAATAAACTGGCATCCCGATAAAGTGGCACCCCGATAAACTGGCACCCGTAACCTGGACCCTACTAATAAAAGTTCTCTCCATAAACTGGCACCCCTCAAAAATCAAAAAAAAAGTTTGCGATTTTGTTCAGTCTTGAACAGAAAACGTTCTCCAAAATAGAAGAATATT
>BBSZ01013397.1:0-16593 GCA_000981365.1 Subanguina moxae
AAACATTCATACATATGCCTATTACAGGAAGCGAGCAAATTAGTCAAGGACCGACTTCTGAGGAAACGCTTTTATTCTACGGAAACAATTTTTGTCTCGAGTTCCACTCGAGACAAAACCGTTTTCAAATAATTCTTCACAACATAGGTAAAAATGACAAAAGAAAAAAAAAAGTATTTGTTTCGCAAATTCCCAAAAACAATAGCAAACAAACATTTTGCTACGGGGATCTATTAAAAGGGATTCCAGAATGAGGAAAATCCATTTATAAGCTTCTTAAAGAAGGATTGATCGGTACTGCTGCTCGAACCCGCAAAGCTGTCATCCTGCACTTCTTCCTTCACTTCGATTTTTACAGATTGGAGGACCTCGTCAACTTCATCTACTACTTCTTGTTTAATTTCAACATTTAGATGCTGAAGAGTGTCGGAAACCTGTGGAGAAACCTGCTCATCTTCTTCGGCCGACGATCCTTCTGATTGCTCTTCGTGAAAACGCAAAATTTGTGAATTAAATTCACGATGTAATTCCTCATGGGTATCAACTGGAAAGTGATCTGTATTCCTGGAATTGCCCTTTCAAGCGAAGATCAAGGAAAAAATTCAGCTTACCCTTGGACGGCAGCATGGCTGATATGGTGCTTGCTTTCGAAAGTATCTAGCACTAATTTGTTAGCCAAGGAAGTATTGTTGTGTGAGTCAACATGCCGTCTAAAAAATTAATTAAAGCTTAAGCGAAATAAGTCAAGAGACTTACGTAACAGATAGTCCGCAATTAGCGGTTTGTTCAGTTTTCACCATAACAGGGTCTTCATTAACAACTTGATCAGACAATTCGTTTACCTCTTTCTTAGTGGCCGGCATGCTTTGCGGAGGTCGACTATAATTTTGCACTGCTCCGTCATCTTGATGCTCAACATCTTCGTGAACGTCGTCGATGCACATAACAGATGAAGAAGATGAGTAAGGACTGTCAGACCGCTTCCTAAACAAAAAAGTAAAGACCTGATAGTATAATGAGGGAGACTAAAACGTACATCTTCGACCTTTTCTTCGGTGCTCCTTTTGCACGGCGCTTTCTGCCTTTTCGCTTCTTTGAATTGGGCTGAGAATCATGCGAAGATATTTCTTCAAGTTGCTGCTCGGGCTCCACATCCTTTTGTTCTTCCTCATTAGCCCTCTCTTCTACAACAACTTTAGCTTCCAATGGCCATCCAAGTTGCAGTCTAATAGGTGACTTGGCAACATACTTCTTGTTACAGATGACGCAATTCTTCTGTCCTAGCTAAAATCGAAAGAATAAAACATTGATCTCATCATTAAAATAAATGGCCACATACGTGCAAAATCTTCTCCAGGCAGTCAAAGTGAAATATATGTCCACATCGCAAAACTCCGATGTTATCAAAGAGGTACACTTGCGAATCGAATTCATTGAAGCAAAGCACACATTTTCCCAACAATTGCATTCGCTGAGCTTCCATAATTGTTTGATCAAGTGAAATCAAAGGCCTAAAACACCTTTGAAGAATTTGCAAAAAAAGCGTAGTGCATCCAAAATTCAACTTGAGTTTTTTTTTGTCTGTTTTTTCTTTTGTCTGTTTTTTTCTTTTGTCATTTTTACCTAGTATGTATCTGGCCACCGGAATTAGCCTGGGTCTCTGTAAATTTGAGCGCAAATGTATTTTCTTGTTCTTGACGCCAAGGTGTAGCAGCCCTCAATACCCAATACGGTTCCAAAAATAAGTTAACCCCCAAGGACCCAATTAGGAATCTCATTGGAGATTAAAACGATAAAAACAGACACTATATTTTTTCCTAGCCAAAAGACCGAGAAACGATTTATACCCGAAATAAAGAGGATATACAAGAAATGATCAAAAATAAACTGCTGGTATTGATTGCGTGACTGACACGAAAGAGTATTCGTTGAGGGTTGAGCAAAGTAAGTGAACCCCTTTTAAACGTCTGTTTTGCTTGAAATATGCTTTAAGATGCTTTTGAAGTGCACGAGGAACTCAATTTAGTGCACACGTTGCGGACCGGTCCCAGGTGTACACCAATTAAGGGCAAAATAAAGGGGTTAGAGATAGGGTAAGTGTTAGAGACAGAGATCAATTGAATGGGATTTTGACTAACTTTTGCAGACGACTCTAAGGCACTTACCAAACAAATTTTAGCTTATTATCTTAGCTACAATTTGGGTGGTGAATTGCCTGACAGTCATCTGCAAAAAGTGAGTCAAAAACAGAATGCCAAGAAAACGATTTTGAATCAAGGGGTGAGACCTTATTTGACAAAATATGATATGTAATGTTAGAAAAGGGACTCAAGTTTATTATATTCTACAAGTAAGCTTTCACAACACCACAGTGATATGCACGAATATTGGTTTGAGAAGATAGCAAAGTACATCACATTCTTATTAAACCAAAAATTCGAAGTCAAATTAAGATTTTTCAAAAAGAAGTGTTTAATGAATTAGCGGAAGAGGAGTGGGTGGGCGAGCCAGCTGAACAAATGGAAAAGTTAGGAGAGCACTTGGATTGGTTTGTTGAAGTGCCAGTTGTCTCCTCAATATTGCCGTCCAAGGAATGAGAAAGGGTGGTTGTGCCAACACTCCTTAGTTTCATGAAAGCCATACTGAATGGGTGGACAATCCGCAAGTGATGCACATACTGGTCGTATTGAAGGGCAGTGTAGCCACAGTCTTCACAAACAAATACCTGCAATGAGGAGATCAGTTTGAAAAAAATAAAATTTTGATAACAGGGTTTTTCTACGGCCTTGTAGCTGAAATGCGTACCCATAGCGAACAGAGATTTGCAGTTAAACCTACAGCTACAGTTAAACCTACAGCTACAGTTAAACCTACACCCACAGTTAAACCTACAGCTACAGTTAAACCTACACCTACAGTTAAACCTACACCTACAGTTAAACCTACACCCACAGTTAAACCTACAGCTACAGTTAAACCTACACCTACAGTTAAATCTACACCTACAGTTAAAAAGTGCCTCTAGATGCATTCTCTGATCAAGAGTATTGCCTGAATTCATCTCGCGGGTAAGTCTGTGCGCGCATCTCTTGCTCGCAAGCCCCCTTCGTCCTCTTACGGGGGCGACGGGGGCTTGGAGTTGAGATGCACGCACACAAACATGTCTGAGACATAAATCACTCGAGAATACCTGTGGATGCGTGAAAATAGCATGCATACTAGAGCTTCTTTATGCAATAGGTCCCTGTAAGGGACCTAACTCATATCCTATACCCCTCATATCCTATACTCATATCGATATACCCCTCATACTCGGGGGTATATCCTAGTAGTGCCTCATCTTTGGATGCTTTTTTATGCAGTAGATTCCTGTAAGAAAAACTATGTTGAAGATCTTTTCTATTTCTACAAATTGGAAACGACTAGCAAATTCAGAATCCTTACAATTTTTAGCTTCATATTTCTGAATTAATATCGCAGACTATTTAAGTAGCTTAAGTCCAGTGATTTCTCATTTTAACTACAAAAAATTCGCCTTCACAACTCTTTTAACAGCTGAAATCATAAAAACAGAAGAGAACACGTAAAATTTGGCCAAGACAAAAATTGGGGTCAGAAAAGGGTAGGTTAAGTAGACCACCTTGCTGCGCCGCTCCTTGTAGCCGTAGCAGTGGCTTTGACCATGCACTTTTCTTAGATGGGACTCTAGAGAGCAGCGCTGGGTGAATGACTTTTCACACAGCTCACATTTGTAGGGACGAACACCTGCAAAAATATTGGTTTTTAGATTTTGACTGGATGCTGATCAAGAAAATTATTGAGTCCTAATGTTGTGGCTGTCATGTCAAATTTAGTGGTTGAGCCGTCAAGTTTAGAACAAAAATGGTTGTCCCAGCTACTTTGCAATCCCATTTTTTGTGAGCGTTCATTCCCGCATCTGCTCTTTCCTCTAAGATGTCAACTGATTCCCTGTTGTTGGAAAAAGTTGGAGTAAAAGGTCTTTGCATGGTGTAAAGAGTATTTACATGCCAAGATCTTTTTTTCCAACTTTTTCCAACAACATGCAGTCAGTTCATACTTTGTTGGAAAAGGAAGACGGAGCGCTACATGTTTGAAAAAAAAGAGAAAAAGTTATTGTAGAACGCTGAAACAATCAAGGTTTAAAAAACTTGGACACTACTAGGAAATACCCCCCCCCCCCCAAAAAAAAAAAAAAAAAAGAGCTACCAGGGTATAAACGCCCCCTTCCCCTCCAAAAAGCTACTATGAAATACTTCCCGCCCCCAGTTTTCTAAAAGTGCTTAAAAGCCATTACAGGAGCGACTGGGGCTTGGAGTATGCACCTACAGTTAAACCTAAACCTACAGTTAAACCTACACCTACAGTTAAACCTAAACCTACAGTTAAACCTACACCTACAGTTAAACCTACACCTACAGTTGACAAAGCAGAAGCGGTTAGGAGTAATAGGAGGCCACTAATTTGAAGGGCCATTCACCCGTCTCCCTTACTAAACCAGGCCAGAAAGTGCCTCTAAAAAAAAGTGTTCTCTAAAGTGTTCTCTTTTCCTGGAGAGTGCCCCTTCCTTGTCCCTTCCCCTCCCTTATACAGACCTCAACCCCTTTAAAATAGTCTTTTTGTTGCTTTTTTTGCATAAATTATACATAAATATGGTTGTTGACACTTTTGGGAAAACCCATTTGGGGTGGGTGAGTTATAACCGAGTAGCGCCAAAACCAGTCCCAACCCGAATGATCTGCTATGCTACTTTTATCCATAAAGTCAGCTATTAGTTACAACCACTTAGTCATAATTTGTTCTAAAAATGGTCAGCTATGAAATAAATTAGCCAAAATATGCCAACCAGTGTGTGTTCGGGTGTGTCTCTTCAAGTCAAACGTGTCATTGAAGCCTTTTCCACAGAAGGTGCACAAATACCTGTACGGTTAGAGATGTTAGTCAAAAAGACCAAATTATCAACAAAAATAACATTCACGCACCTTTTGATGTCTGAATGACATTTGGCGTGCCGATTCAGCAGTCTCTGTAGATGGAACTTCTGAATCAGGGAGTCATTCTTACTGGCTATTGGGAATTTTTAGGAAACTTAACCAACCTTACCACAAATCCTGCAGCTCAACTGACCAGGCTCAGAGGCGGCCGCTCGAGTGGCGTCTATATCCACTGCAGCAGGGGTTTGTTGCAGCAACAGAGGATTCTTGATACCATAGCCGCCGTTGACGTATTCACACAGTGCTGGAGCAGGCCCACCGCTGGTTAGCGCAGCAGGCAGGCAAAGTGAGGCTGGAAGCACCTGTAATTGGCATTTCTCAAAAACTTTACCAATAAAAGCCAGACTATATAACCAGGGCATGTGGTCTAAGGCTTGCTTGACAAAGCAAACGCTCCTAACTTATCTGTCTTTCACAACATTGAGAATATTCTCCCAGAATTCCCCCAAAATCCTAGGCTTACTACCAACATTTTGGAAAGCTTAAAAAAAGACTCCGCTCTACTGGATTATAGCAAAAACTGAGTCATTGGAAGCTGGATTGACAGGGTTAAGCAGACTTTCATTCAGGGACCACACCCAACTCGCCTCGCCCAATTCGCCCCAAGCATTAATTTATTTGTTAGCTGTGAACAGGCCTGTGCTGGCCTACGGAGGAATCTTCTGGAGGAGGGGCCAATTTCTCCAGCCTCGCTTTCTCGATAAAACCGCTTCCCTAAACCTTCTTTGGAGTGTCGACTTCTCGAGGTTTATACAAAAAGGGAGGTGAAGTGAACTTAGCCTATGAAAAAGGCTTTGTAAAACCTACATTCAAAGGTATCACACCCAAATTGGAAGAGGACGAAGAAGCAGATGAGGAGGAAGGGGCCAGTTTAGAAGAAGACACAGTGGAAGAGGGTGAACAAGAAGCAGAAGAGCACGTTTGGCCGACACTCTCAGGCACCAGCCTCTCCACCGAGTGAAACACCTTCGACTTGCTGCCATCTAGCAAATTGGAAATCTTGGTAGTCACATTCAACCCGTCTACTGGCAGCACACACTCTTTTTTTGGTGGTTTGTTTCTCATCTTGGGTTTTTTAACCTTTGTTTCTGAAGATTGGCTGAGCAAGCAGCTGGAAATGGCTTCTTGGCTGAAAGCAGCCATCAGCTTAGCTATTCCTATGTTGAGTTGGCTGGTGGGCAGAACCGCTGAGGTTAGATTTAACTGTGGCAATTGGCCTGATGTTCTCCAATTATTGGCAAGATTGGCGCCTAGCATGAGACAGGCCAGGTGGGGGTGTTGTCTCCAGCCATCTTGGTGGGAGTGAGACAGCTGTAGAGCCGCTAGCAAGGAGGTGGAGGAGGGCGACATGGGGCTAGACAACCCTACAGGCAGGGCCGGAAGTCCTGCTCCTCCAGGAAACCAAATGGAAGAGGCCGGCGAAGAGGAGGTCATTGCTTAAAAATATCAATACAGTCAAAACTCGATATATCGTTCACCTGAAGCCAGTCCCATCCCAATCCCAAAAGCAACACAATTTGAGCTGGCTCAATCAACAATCATGGGTACCCGTAAAGAGAAGACATGATTGTGGTTTGGCGGCCAAGCCGGTCCCTGGGGTGAACGTTATATCAAGTTTTGACAGTATATATAAGTGATATAGCAAATAAATGGTGGGTACACCATGTTAGGCCACATCAGACGAAAAATTATAGACAAAAAACAAGAAATAGTACACTGAAAATGAGCAACAACTGCAATAATGGGACACAAAGAGAGCACTGTTATAATTACTGTAGCTAGCACCCTCAGCCAACGGGCTTCCTCCGACGGCAGGAGAGGAGGAGTGACTGCCTGCTCCCAACCGGTTGTGGCCAATTGATTGCTCCCCCCATTATCTAGCAAGTTTACATTTAGATACATCATTGTTTATATATAAAAGTATTTAATCTCCCACCCAGCAGCTAATCCCTTACTTGGAGAAGGTAAGAAAAATTGGAAAAAGAAGAGCTATTAGACAACAACAGCCAGCCTCCATCTAAGAGCTGGAAGACCTTGTGCTCCCCCCTTGAAGAGGTTTTCAAGGTCGGTGGTGGTGCATTATGACTGCTAACTACTTCAGCCAATAGGCCTCTTCCCTCTGCTTAGTTGAAACAAGGGGAGAACAGGTGAACAATAGAGGGTGGCCTTTAACTGCAGTACCTGCGTTACGGTGGTGCTGGCCTTTTGGCTGGCTGCACACTTCATACCCAAAATTAGTTTTGGGAGTACCGCATCCTATGCTCGACGAGTTTCGACTTTGTGGGGGTATTTTGGTAGCTTTAGACCCTTGGAACTACATTTAGGCATACCACTAAGGTTTAGGGTAAGCCAGTGTGGGTTAGCCGAAACCCGGTTTATACCCTGTTTCACCTAGGTTTAGTGATTTAGAACTGATATACGCTGACCTATCCAGCTCGAGTATCGAATACCTCTCCTTCTCCTCCCAATACAGCCCATATTCCCATTAAAAATTCACCAAAACTTATGACGAAAAGGGGCGGAAAATAGCTTTCCTATCGTTTTTAGTGCATTATAAATGCTTAGAAGAAGCTAAAACAGCCGGGAGGCCAAGTTAAATCCTCCCCCATTATGGAATAGGGCTGGCCTTTGTTATTTTAGCTTTTTTTGAGCACAGTAGATTTGGTTGGAGAAAGAAATAAGAAGTGGCATGCCTGTCGCATCAGCAAAAACCATTGAAAGAATCGAGGAGCAGTGGCTCTAGCTACAATAATTCCTTGGAGTTGCTTTAGTGTGGCGCCGACCTGTCGGCTGTGCCAGTTTCGAGCCAATTAAATTTCTTTGTTATTTTTCAGAGAAGTTTTGGTAGAAATCGTGTGGAAGTGAGGTAAACACTGCCATGAACTTGGATGCTGAAGCAAATGGTTGGGTGTGACGAGGTTGTGCCATGGGTACTACTGCACTTGGGGTCATTTTGTCGGGTGAGGCAAAAGTTGGTACGATGAAATGTACTCTTTCGACCGCCCGATGCGATGGAGCTCCATCCTGATGAATGATGCATTATATATGAAATGAAAGAAGAGAAAAAGGGCTATTCAATGGTACCAAACACTGTGTAGGAAAGAGTGCATTTGATCATTAAAAGTAAGGTTTAAATTTTCGTACAAACTTTTGCCTCAGCCGATAGTAGTAGTCTGCAAAACTCATTGCAAAATCTCATTGGCACGAGGCACTCAAGTCGTTGCCCCCAAAAATTAGAGCAAAGATGAGAAATTATCCCTTCATATGGCCCTTTTCCTACAGTTTTTTTTTTGGTCTACCGCGTTTGTGTGGTAAAAAGCGAAAAAATGGGAATTCCAGTCCTAATGCCAGCAATAATCTACTCCAAAAAGTATTAAAATGGTGAAAATAAAAAGAGGAAGATGGTAGTAGTGAGGACACCATCCCACCAACAATTAAGCAACCAAAAAGGGGAAGAAAAGTAGTGGGAGATCAACCCCCTTCCGCTAGTTGTTGTCTTGTGGGGCCTGTTGTCTAGTGCCACCAACAAAACCAGTTGTGGTGGTGATTGCTGCTACCATTGCGCAATTTTTAAGTCTCCTTAATAGCAGCTTCCCTTCAAAAGGCTTCTTTCCTCCTCTTCAAAAGACAAAAAGTGCAATTGAAAATAGATGGGGGAGGGGGTATGCAATTCTACGGTAACTCACAACATTTACTGGTTAACTGTACAGACTCGGCCAAAATTAGGCAGACATTTTTTTGAAAATTGGTGGAGAGGTGGAAGATCTACGACCAGCTTTCGTGGAGCGCTCTCTTCTAGTGGAATGGGACAAACCTGAGCTAGAGACAGTCAACAAGATAGTGGGTAACTTTCATAGAAGGATTGAAGCTTGCATCGAAATGGGAGGAAAACATTTCGAATGAATATATTTTATGGAAGCTGTTATGAAATAGAATACAGTTTTTGACGTGCGCGCATCTCTAATTCTCAAGCCCCTTACACCCGTTTACAGAAGCGACTGCGGCTTGAAGTACGCACCTACAGTTAAACCTACACCTACAGTTAAACCTACACCTACAGTTAAACCTACACCTACAGTTAAACCTACACCTACAGTTAAACCTACACCTACAGTTAAACCTACACCTACAGTTAAACCTACAGCTACAGTTAAACCTACAGCTGCAGTTAAACCTACACCTACAGTTAAACCTACACCTACAGTTAAACCTACACCTACAGTTAAACCTACACCTACAGTTAAACCTACAGCTACAGTATAGGTGTAGATTTAACTGTATACCCACGGTGAATTGGGAGGGGAAGGGAGTAATAGGAGGCCAGTAATATGAAGGGCTATTCACCCAGTGCCCTTACTGAACCAGGGCAAAAAGTGCCTCTAGATGCATTCTCTGATCAAGAGTATTGCTTGGATTCATCTCACAGGTAAGTCTGTGCGCACACCTCTAACTTTCAAACCTACAGTTGCAAACCTTAGTAAGGTATCTAACACACCAACCACCTTCCCCAGCTTTTTTCACAGCTGACTACAACCAAAGCTCAATATAATGGAGCTGCTGGGCACTACACCCCTGCACTATACCGAGATTTGACTCTATTGGTGCATTGGCAGCCAACCATTCTCCCGCCCCCTGCCTCCAACAAGGACAGTAATTTGTCCATTGGTTGACCAAAGACAGTGAATAAAGGCACTTAGAGGATGCCTTTAATGAACTATTCACCTTGAGGTATGTCGTCAAAAGTCAGCTATTGTTTTGTTCACGCTCGATGTATCATCCTCGTCATTAATTTTGTAGTGGCAAACACAGGATATAATAGAAGGCCAACTTTGTCGCTTCCCGCAAAAGGCGGTCTACTGGTCTTTGTTTGAAGAAGAGCATCTTTAGACAAAAATGGGGCTACCTTCTACCTCCCCAACAAGTATTTTTCCATAAAAATTATGTGCCAATTTGAATTTTTAATGAGAATAAAGGCTGTATTAGGAGGGCAAGGGAATAAAAGGTGCCACTTTTTCTAAAGGCCATTCAACCAAATTTTATTTGGGGAAAGGGCTATAGAAGGGAGAGGAAGGGACAATTAAGGGGCCACTTTGCCAGGAGGAGGGCCCACACAGGAAAAGAAAAGATCTTGAACATAATTTTCTCTTGCAGGGACCTAGACCCCGCAGCCCCTTACGGCGGATTGAGAGTTGGTACAGGCATTCTCGAGTGATTTATGTCTCAGGTATGCTTGTGTGCGCGCATCTCAACTCCAATCCCCCGTCGTCCCCGTAAGAGGACGAAGGGGGCTTGAGAGCAAGAGATGCGCGCACAGACTTACCCGCGAGATGAATCCAGGCAATACTCTTGATCAGAGAATGCATCTAGAGGCACTTTTTAACTGTAGCTGTAGGTTTAACTGTAGCTGTAGGTTTAACTGTAGGTGTAGGTTTAACTGTAGGTGTAGGTTTAACTGTAGCTGTAGGTTTAACTGTAGCTGTAGGTTTAACTGTAGGTGTATCTCTTGTTCAGAGAATGCATCTAGAGGCACTTTTTGCCCTGGTTCAATAAGGACAACGGGGGAATGGCCCTTCAAATTAGTGGCCCCTATGACTCCCTTCCGCTTCCACTTCAGCGCCTATTCTCCTATAAAAGCCGCCTAGGCTCCTGTAACGAGCGAAGGGGGTTGAGAGCTAGGTGGATATACTAGGAATGACAGGAGAGTTATTGTACCAAGATGGGAACTTGGGCTAAAGAATTTGTTCAATTTTTATGCTATTTTGGGCGCTTTTTGGCCACGGCAGGGAGGGATATGCGAGAGGGAAGGACGCGGGAGGCCAACCCTAGTATTCAAACAGGAAATTTGCGTAATGTTTGGAAAAAAATAGAATTAGCAATTGTTGGAGAAGAGGGTGAAATTAAATGAGATTAATACCGTATTACGACTGGTTTAATCCTATTGTTGGTGAGTGGAGGACAAGCAAGGGCTTTATGCAAAAGTAAAAGATGTCATCAGATTATTGCAGAGTGGGAGAAAGGGCACAATGCACACTATTACACGCATAACGTTTGGCTGCATCAAAGGAATCAATTGGATAGTTGCTGGAAACAACCGAAAATCAATAGCACAACAATACCGGATGTGTGAGTGCTTGGCATAGCCTGCCAATTCACCCAATTGACATGGACATTGTGTTTTTTTCTGTGTTATACCCCTGCCCCTCCGACCCAAAAATAAATTATACAAACCCCGGGATGTGTATGAACTTTGGGGGAGATTGCTATCCATCCCATGATTTCGTCGCGCCATAAGCATACCCTGTTTCATCTACGTGGTTCACGGCTAAGCTGCGCTGACCAAGCCCGAGCCTAAGGCTTAGTTGTGTGCAAAAGCGTTTTTATTATTACACTTTGGTTTGTCTTGCAAGGAATCTTCTGGGATTAAACTGGGATGCTGAGCCTGCAGTTTAGGAAAAAAAATACACAATACTCAAAAAAAAGCATATCTGAGAAACGGAGATTAAATTAGCTACAAAAAAGACAATCACGGTACTACTCTATTATGTACTACTCTATTACGACCGGCAAATTCAGGATCCCTACGATTTTTTACCTTAGAGAGATCAGCACTAAAATGGGCAAAATATGTCAAAATTTGAGGTAAAAGAATGGTCGGACCTAGCTGTGGATCCAACTTTTTGGCATACGAATCCGGTCTCTAACAATCACATTCACCAAAACAATTAATTCTTGGGAGAAACAGGTTTTTCACACTTTTATCACTTTTCAAAAACAATTGCGATACTTAAAAAGCAAAAGCAAATGCAAAATGTGAAGAATAATGGTGGTATTACTGTGGAACGGTGTGTGTGTGTGTCTCGCAGAGCACACAACCACCTCCTTCTCTTCAAAACCCCCTCACCACCACCAACCAACTCAGTTGAAGACAGCCTGCTGGAGGCGTTGCTGCTGCCCATCCAACAGACCTTCAACAGGGGGTGTAACTGAGTAGTGGGGGCAATGTCCAATGAGCCTTTGCGAATGGGCTAATTTTGGTCTCTTTCTCTTCGCCCATTTTTTGCTTGCAATCGCATACAAACCAAACTTTTTTGTTTCTGTCCAAGGCGGCCGTTTGCCGCCACACTAACTACTTTGGTTGTTTGAGAGAGGAAAAAACTGATAAATTTTCGTCGGCCTGTTTCCCGCACAAAAGCAATTGCTTTTTTTTTGTCGTTGTTGAGTTTGTGGGCCCAACTATTTTGGTGAGTTGTTTTTGAAAAAAAAACTGAAAATTTGGAAAACAATTGCCACAAAAAGTTGAAGTACGTTTCTGGCAACCATTTTATTTAAACATTTTTTGCGTCACTTCTTATCTGTATTTTCTCGTCTTTCTTTTTCGATTATATATCTTGGTGCTACTAGATTGTACTCCCTTCCCCCTTCCCCCCAAAAAAAATCGAAGTTACTCGGTTATACTCTCTTCCTCTTTAGTGAAATTTTTTTTTTGTTAGTGAAAGAATGGGCCAATATTCCACAAGAAATGTTCCAAAAAGCCATTGACAAATTCCCAAAACGACTTCGTAGATGTATTGCAGCTTGTAGTGGACATTTTGAATGAACGGAAATAGAGTTTACATATCAATTAAAAGAAGAGAACTAGGGCTTTTGAATGGTATGGTATCTCATCAACTCTTTTTACTTTTTTTGCTGATCGACGCCAACAAATTGCATTTAGGGTAGTCAATAGCCTCTTTTTGACTTAAAAAAAGCAGACTAATAGCAGTGGCAATAAATGTAATAACCAATCAACCCCAACTGTTTTTCTTTTAACCTCTTGCCTAGTGTTTGAATGGAAGTAGCAAAAACACACACACACACAATTAGTGCTACTGGCGCGTGTTTGTGCTAGGCCTGGGAAAGAGAGTTATGCTGCTGGGAAAGGCATGGATGGCGAGGGCTACAATGCAAACCTCATCAACCATAAAACATATTCCATTGTTCGGTCAAAGGCAAGGAGAAATGGATTAAAACACTAAAATAGTAGCCTTATTTGGCACTCATTCAGAATCGGCTGTTTGCATTATGGCTTTACATTTACATACAACCCTTTACATAAATTCCACATTTTTGGTCTCGATCAGTATTTTCGAAAAATAAACCTACAGTTAAACCTACAGCTACAGTTAAACCTACAGCTACAGTTAAATCTACAGCTACAGTGTAGGTGTAGATTTAATTGTATACCTACAGTGAATTGGGAGGGGAAGAGAGTAATAGGAGGCCACTAATTTGAAGGGCCATTCACCCGTCTCTCTTACTGAACTAGGGCAAAAAGTGCCTCTAGATGCATTCTCTGATCAAGTATTGCTTTGATTCATCTCACAGGTAAGTCTGTGCGCGCACCTTTAACTCTCAAGCCTCCTTAGGGGGGCTCGGGGGCTTGTAGTATGCATACCAGAGCTTCTTTATGCGGTAGGTCCCTGCAAGGGAAACTATGTTCAAAATCTTCTCTATTCCGATAGAGTGGCCCCTTCCTTGTCCCTTCCCCTTCCTTATACAGCCCTTCTTCCCAACAAAATATGGTTGAGTAGCCCTTTTACAATAAGCGAGTAGCGCCGAACATTTTTGAAAAAAGTTGAGTGAAGGTATTAACCAATAAACAAAATTGGATATACAATGTCGGCGAAAGAGTTAATTTGAGGGTTAACATATTTTTCTTGCTCATTTTCTTTTGCAAGTAAATTTGAGAGAAGTGTCCCATCCTTGGAAACCCTGCTCCTCCTCCTCCTCCTCACCGACACCTAATTACTATTGCCGTAGTAGTAGGTTGGTATTATTCACCTTCATTATGGAGACATCTTCTTTGGCTGCTATGAAAGTTTGTTCTTTTGTGTTGTGAAAACCCTTTCTTCTTCCGGAGAGCATAATGGATAACTTTTTCCTCTTTTTTTTTCAAGTGCGCTTTCTCTGCTTCTCTTCTTCCTAAGAGGACACTGTCCTTAACCTTGAGGAAACACACAAATTACTTTACCTTGTATTTATTGAGTTGCGGCAAATTTTGTCAACAAACTTGGAAGGGATGAGAGGTCAATACAAAGTCTCTTAGTAAGATCTTACAAAAAACACATGCCTCAGATGGGGAATCCAACCAACATTTTGGAATCGGAGCATTTTATTTTTCCCTCTCCCTATTGTTCAAATTTTTAGTCTCTATGACATTTGCAAATTATATCACATCTTAGTGTGTGAAAAATGTACAAGAATATAAATGATATAACGGACCCCCGATATAACGAAAACCTCGATATAACGAACATATTGGCTGATCCTCAGGGGTTCCTTATATCGAGGTTTGACTGTATCGGATTTCATTTTTCTTGACTTGGTGGCGAATGGCTTCAGTCGGCTGCCCTAACATTTTACTCAAAAACCAAACCAATAGTTTCAATCCTATCTGTGAAATTCTTGGCTACGCACCCATCTGAGGTGTATTACATATCTACACGGCAGACGCAACTGAGTACGGGAGCTTGTTCCAGGTGGAATGCGCACCATTGTTTAAACGGATAGGTGAAAAAACGAAAACCAAAATTCCGATACGTCAATAATATTGGCTCAATAAGTGGTTAGCCAGAAACCGGTTAAGGCTAGTTGCTATGCAAGTTGCATTAAACCCTTAAAGAGAATGATATCTCCCGAACCATGATATTTGCATCAAAAAAAAGTTATTTTAAAGGAAAACAAGTTTTACTAATCTCTTAGAAACCACTAACCTATCAAGGCGCTTGCGTAGGCACACTGTTTATCAAAAATAACCCATCTTCATTTGACCGCTTTATTCTGCTGATTACATAAAAGAAGGACAAAAATTTATCAGAGAGAACAAACAAAAAAAACAATTATACTCTGAGCTTTTTGTTCAACTCGCTTTGTGTTGATCGGCGGAATAGGACCCATTGGCTCCTTTGAGGAGTAGCAGCCTATGCTGCGAAAAAAGACTTAAAGGACCGGATTTCCGGTGAAGATGCCAACACCATATTACAGCAAACAAGCCAAAATTAGAAGTGTTATCTAGATGAACAACTGCCCAAAGTTGAAGTAGACTGAACAAAACAAGAGCAACCTTTTCAAGCAAAGTTCTCTACAACAACAAAAGTGCAGTAAATAGGATCTAACTGTTATTAAATTCTTCTAACTTACATGCATTTTCTTAGCAGTGTTTTCATAACTAACCTTAACCCCTTAAACTTACCCTAATCTTAATTTTAATAGATTAGGGTAGGTTTTCCCTTAGGCTTAGGCCTTTTTCGCTTTAGTTCGCTTTTAAAATGAGCAAAAAGACCGCGTAAAAAAATATTTAGTAAAAAATTAGCGCGTAAATTTTTCTTCGCGTAACAAATTCTACCGCGTAACACATGTACCTCGTAACAAATTTTCGCGTAAATTATGGTGTACACTGTACAGCCTTATGCGTGCTGATAATTTTGTGTTTGCAGTTAAGATGGAACACTAGAAGTTTATTTGGGATCATGGTTTTCAAGGCAAGTGGGATGCGTTTCGATCGAAGGCGCGTTCTACGGCCATCCAAAAAATCGACATCTTCTACATTAGGTGGTTGCAGTGGATAAAGGCATTATTTTTATTTGCTTATCATTTTCGAGGTCATTGTTCAGTCTTTGTTTAGCTCGTAATTTTCCTCGTCTCGCACTGCTCTTGTCTTCTTGCTGTATTGCTCTCCAAGTCTACTGTTCTTCTGCTAGCTACCAACATTGGCGAGAACACCTTTACGAGATCAAACCTTTTCAATAGAGCTTGTACAAGTAATAAGATCTATCCTTTTTTTTTCATTTCTGTATCTTCTTAGGGGCATTGGTGGAGCAAAGCTTTGATCGGTTGTCATGTCTCTGTGCATCGCTTTGGGTGATTCAGGTTGTGCCTGACGTGTGTGCTTTTCTGCAAGATTTGTGGCAGGTCAAACTGTCGAGTAAAGATGATCATTCTCCCGTGTTGATGGTCTTTTCGCGTTTGCCTTTAACGATTTCTCTACGCCCTTTTTCAGATTGTATTCCTAGAAAGTTGTCGTGCTGCTGGTCTGTCTCTCCTGACTATGACTGTTTTTCCGATGCTCGACTTTCCAAGATGTGTGCTTCTCAGTTGCGCTGTGCTGTTTATTCCTCATTTGCAAAGTGCCCTTCGAAGCATTTGGCTATCATATGATCAAAGCCGTTCCATTTGGTGGAGGTTTGGAAAAGTCAGTTTGTTTCGATTATTATTTTTCTTTTACTTTGGCGTTTTAGATTGTTTCGGCAATACCTTTTTCCATTCTTTTTGCTTTGCTCTTGAGTGGTGGCTACCTGTGGATACTGCTTAATGGGCCGTTGCAATCTCAATTTGGTGTTCTGCTTCCATTGTCATTCGTCTTATGTGCCATCGGTTATTGGGAAAGTTGGGTCGACGAGGCCCATTCTGGAGGACTGTTTAACGAAGCTTACCAAGTAAGGGAATATTTTGCGCTTAGTTTATTTATGCACTATTAATTTTCTCAATCTGCAGGTAAAGTATGGTATCAGAAAGTTGAATCCAGAAACTCGCATGTGCTCTA
>BBSZ01013398.1:9855-35069 GCA_000981365.1 Subanguina moxae
CTGCTGATTTGCTAGAAAATTTTGCACCACATGATGAGATCCGCCGAGGTTGCGCGCGATTGCACGAATTCCTTTTCCCTCTGCTCGAAATGCAACAATTTGACCTTGCTCGAACTCAGAAAGCTTTGTACCGCTGAGCATTATCCAAAGAAGGATAATAAACATTAGTAGAGCAATTTCAGATGCATCAAAACACAATAGGAGAAGGCAAAACAAGATAAAACAGTAAGTGGCTCCATATATATGATACGGCCAGTTTTTTGTTTTCGAAGAATATTTTCGGTCCGCTCTTTTAGAAATCGGTTTTTTTGCATAAAACCACATTTTTTAACAAAATACATCTTTTTATAAAGAACTTATTGTAGGGAGCTGGTGGGAACAGCTCAAAACTGCAAAATCAGGGTGGCTCCATAAATATGATACGGAGTGTATTAAAGATATTCATATTAAAGTAAAGATATTGAGCGATAATCTGTAAAGAATACCAAAAAAAATAAAATTTTATTTTATATTTTAACAGAAGAAAAGTAGTAGGCGATTCGAAGGATATTCCTCCCATTCGTCCAAAAATGGGCCATTAGGCTTTGGCAAGAGGATTCCTCTTTTCAGCCACCCAAATATTTTATTAATGAAAATAAAAAATGAAAAAGAAGAGATGAACCTATGCTCAAGATCCATTATTTAGCCACTAGGAGTTGCTGGAGGTTTGACGAGCTCAAAATGTGTCTACTACACAATTATTAATATATTTCTTCTTTTATCCCGTGAGTGGACAAAACTTTTTATTTTACTCTCTTTATCCTTCTTTATGTCTAATCCAATAAAAAATGGGCAGAAAAATAATTTGAGTGACTATACCATGGCCATCTGTGAGCTGCTTAAAAATACTCTGGTTTCTTTATGCTTTGAAGTGTTTAATATTTTTTCGGGCGACAACCGACTTCCACATCTAAAGATTCCCAACGAAAGATCAAAGGCGCCAGCAAGAAAATAAATTTGACTTCCCAGCAATTTATAAACATGTGATATTCTATTGAAGTCAGTAGTTTTCAGAATAAATAAATAAACCAAATTGGAAAGTTCTTTTTTATAAATTCTTATTACTGCTCTGGTTTTTCTTTTGGATTAATCTCTGTACCCTATATTTTACATATGGTCTTTTCTATCTCGTCTATTATGACCCCTCTCCTTCCTCCCTCTCTGCTCCCCGGACCAAAAAATATATATATGGCACGCATGCTGTTTTTATGTATCCAGAGCTTATCCTTAAGTGAATTGGTGAAATGTGAGATAAATCCTAGCATAATTCTTGAGAAATAGACGCATTTACGGTCTTTTTTGCCATAGTCTAGTAAAAAAAAACATGGTAAAAGGGCAAAAAGGGCGAAAAAATTGCACAAATGGGTTGCAGAAAAAACTGCTTTAAAGGATGAGAGCCAAAGGACAGGGCCAAAACAACTCGCTTTACTCTTTTAGGGTACTAAAATAGGCTAGGGGCGGATAAGACACGTATTTAGCGGTAATCACATTTGGGAGTAAGTATAATCCAGCAGAGACTCGAATTTTTTTTTATCATACTGCTTTATTCTCATTAAAGGGTCTATTTCTGGCTTATTATTATTTTTTCTGGCTTTCTCACAACTCTAGATGAAAAATAGCGCTAAAGATGTGTTTCAAATTTGCGAGCACGCCATTTGAAACATTGTGTCAGTGCAAAAATCTACAGCACATTTCAATTCTGGTTGGTGTGTTATGTACACGAAAACGTCGCCACTTGATGTTTTTAATTGTTTTAAAATCATGTTAACAACAATTTTTTCTAAATGTGTTGTTTTTATCGCTCTTTCCTTTTTTATATTTTTGTTGCTTTCTAAAGCATTTCATTTGTACCCAAAAGAAGAGAATGAGCGTTCAAGCATGTAATTACGCATGTTTTGTCTGTTTTTCACAATATTTTATGCAAATACGTAGTGCTGATATTTTCTTATTAATTCTTGTTGTTTCGCATGATTTCTTTTGTGAAATTCATGTGGTTAATAAACAATGTATTGACAGCAGTAAATCCTCGACTATGTCTGGAGATGTTTGATGCTTAGAGCCCAAAAAATTTTTAAATTGGACAATGGGTATTGCTTTGCAAAAATTTTTAGGTGTTGAAGTTGCTTGGACGGCAATTATTGGGTTGTATGTGCCTATTTTGAGCCGCCTAAGCCCTCGGAAGGGGGGGGTGGTAAAAAGCTACTTTTTATTTATAAATAAACTGGAGACCTGGTGCGAAAAAACTGCAGAGCTTGGGAAAGGCATTGGACCCGCTAAGAAACGCTTCGCGTTTGATCTGAGCCTAGGGCAACGCTTATGTGTTGCTGAAATTCTCACTGTAGACGCCCTAAGCCCATCGGACTCGGTATACTATCTAAACCACCTGTACCCCTTGGACGCAGTAAAATTCTACCATGTTTTGTTTACTAAAGTTGGGCCAAAAGAGTTTTTAAATGCATCAATGGTAAAGAGTCACTTTTAGCATCGCCCGAAGGGGAGTGGATAGTAAAAAATTTTTTTTATCTATGAAAGAAAGTGTCCTAAAATCTCTTTTTATTCTTTTTAGCGTATAATAATTGCTTAGAAGATCTTAAAAAACGATTCTGAAATAAAAATTGAGGATCCCCAACCCAATAAGTGCCACTTGGACCACTTTGTGCATGTTGATTTCTTTGCACGACCCAACATCTGAATTTAAAATAATTAATGTAAATAAGAAGAAAAATTGCTATAGCCAAAAAATAATAATCCTCTACACCTAAAGTTGTCGAGCCACCACAACTATATAGCAGTTTGATTTGGGGTGCGGCTGACTAATTGCAGAGGGAAGAGAGAGCCAGAAAAATAACAACAATAAATGACTTCTCCTACGGCTGTTGCTGCTGCTAGCCATTGGAGAGATCAGTGGGTCGAGCTCGGCTTAGCTGGCCAGTAGTTATGTAATGTGCAAAAAGATTTATGATTAGATTGCTGGTGGTGCCCCTCTCTATTCCCAGCTTAGTTAATAGGGCACACTAATAATGCAGTGTTTTTTCTCCTCATTGTTTCATTTCTTGGTCGTTTTGTAGACCAAGTATTTTTCTCTGTGCTTTTATATAATTTTTGACGTTACTAGAATATACCCCACCCCCCAAAAAAATCAATTTTTATAAACCATTTTTAAGTAATAATTCCTCTTTTTTTAGACCAAAAGATGTTTGAAAAAAGCTTATTATTTTCTATATGTGTGATTTCGTCATAAAGAGGCCAAATTAGTAACATAGAGGAGAATAAGAGCTGAATTGGGAGGGGAAGGGAGTCATAGGGCCACTAATTTATAGGGTCATTCACCCGTCTCCCTTACAGGACCAGGGCAAAAAGTACCTTTAGAAGCATTCTCTGATCATTTTTAGAAAACCTGATTTTGGGAAAAGGGGATATAAATAAGTAAGTCTGAGTGTTCGCATTACCGAGTAGCGCCAAATATTTGATGAAATATGGATGCAATGATGTTATTCGAAGTTTTGCGTTTTTTTTAAACACATTTATCTTCTTTTCAAAACCTTTTTCTCGTTTTTTTTGCTTGCCTTTAAAAAGTTTAAAGAAATCAGGAGTGGGATCTACAATTACACTACATTTAACTAGTTTTCTCAAAACTTTTTAATGTGACGTCTAAAATAAATAAAAAGTCTGTTCGAAATGCCGAGAAATGAAATGCAGTTGCGGACGTTCGATCCAAAGTACACCAATGGAACAGTCAAATCCTGGGGTGGAAACATCATGCTCTGGGGCTGCTTTCATGGTCAGGTCTAGGGTCGCTGAGTCGAGTGATTGGTAAGATAAACTAAATTCATTATCGCGAGACCCTTTCGGCAAGAATGCTTCTTAATGCTACGTCAATTATGGGACAGAACTAAGTATATTAGGTGATGCAGCATGATCATCCATTAGTATTTACACTAAAAAGAGCCGTTGCGACAATGCCGCATCATCCGGTAGGCTTCGGTAATAAGCTTGTATGCTTTAGACTGCATTTCGCAGATGTCACATTAAACCACGCGTAGGTAGTATATACAACAGGGGAGTAACGGACAGTCCGTCCGATGTGCGGTCCGCTCTTAAGTGGGCTTATTTTCGGTCATTTCGAGGACTTCTTTGTTAGGAAGTTGCAATATTTTATCCCCAATTTTTCTTTGTTGTTGCCCCTGAAACATTTCCATCAGTTTGTTTGGCCACAAATCATCCATCAAATCAATAACTGCTTTTGTTGGCGTGTTCATATTTATTTGTTAGGTTGAGCTATATGTGTGCAATCATCCCTATTTGAGGTGGCCCATGTGAGCATGTCAGCAAACTGCTATTCCTCACTCCCACCCTATTTACCTGTTGCTACTGCCACTACCCAGACAAGCAGCAGCATTTTATGCAGTCCATGTGGTTTGGAACAACTTTCCGAAGGCCTAATTCTATCTCCTCCCCATTATCCCAGTATTGGTGTCAATTGCAAAAGTAAGTCGGCATATACAATGTTTTTATTCAAAACAAATATTTAAGTCAATATTTAAGTCAAATTTATTGTTTATTACTTTATTTGGGTCGCAACCAATGCACAACCTCAGAAGTTACTAACGTCGAAGTCTCATTGACTCATAAATCTCCCCAATGAGAAAAACATCCCAACTGTTTTAGCGCAAATAATGTCTTGGTTAAGGCTGGCGACGTGTACTGGATGCCTGATAGCTCTGCGATGACTGGAGGATGTACACAGACAAATTTTGATGCAAAAACCTAAGCTTAAGAATAGGAAAATTGAATGAAATACGTACATTCACTTCCCTCAATAGATTTAAACTACCATAGTCCATGAAGAATCCCTTCGTCAACCTTTTAAAAGGAAATTCTAAGAGCAGATCATTAGAATCACCTTAAAACAACTAAGAAATAAACCTTCCAGAACACACGAAATGTTGTGCTTTGCCCATAAAGAGCTAAAGTCAGCTCCAGTTCCAAAGTTAACGTCATTAATGTTTAAGTAAAAGGAAGTAAGGAAAAGCAAAGGTTCCTTTAGGTAAAGAAGAAGTGAACCTAAACTAACATTCAAATTAGAGATGATGGTCAGGCTCCTGTCGGACTTCCTAGACATTAGTACAACAGAGACCTTAGCCTGGTTATTTTACCAGGGTTATCAAAATTTCCGACAGAAACAGGCTGGCACACAAACTTGTTCATTATTTAAAAAAAACATTGACTCTTTTATTTGAAATGCTCTATATACTACTGGTTTTTAGTATAAATCAAGATTTATGTACGGTTTTTGTGACTTTAATGAATAAATGCAAGAAAATTGTAAGATTAGAAAAATATTTTGACTTGAAATTTCAAGGGCTACTCAGCCGTCTCCCTTATAGGACCAGGGCAAAAAGTACCTCAAGATGCATTCTCAAGAGTATTGCTCGGATTCATCTTGCAAGTATGGGTGCGCGCATTTTTACTCTCAATCCCCTTCACGGAGGTTCGAGGAGTTGGAGTTGAGATGCGCACACAAACATACCTGAGACATAAATCACTCGAGAATAGCATGCATACCAGAGCTTATTTATGCGGTAGGTCTATGTAAGAGAAACCATGTTCAAGATCTTCTCTTTTGCTACAGAGTGGCCCCTTCATTGTCCTTTCCCCTTCCCATACAGCCCTCAAACCCTTTAGAATAGTCCTTTTGTTTGTTTTTTTTTGGAATAAATTATACAGAAAATGGTTACTAGAGACTTTTGGAAATATCGATTTCTTTTTTTTTGGGGGGGGGGGCATAACTGAGTAGAGCCAAAATTTAATTAAACCATAAACAACATAATAACTCAAGTGTAATCACTTTGTTTTGCCGAAAGACCACACGTTATAACATCATTTTGTAGCTTAATATTTTTTGTTCTCAATGAAAATCTTGCACAAACAAAACTAAAAATAGCGAATAAAAATAAGTAAACCATCAAATTACTAAACTATGAGTCAGGCAGCATAGCCCATCTTTGGTGTTTTACATATTTATTTACGTGTTACGTCTTTTTCTCGCCATCTTCCTACAATTTATTTAGAGCTAAGTTATAAATCGTGGTCCCAAAGTTCCTGATGGATTTTCGAGCTATTTTCTTTGCATAAAAGTTTTACAATACAAAAGTTTCATTAAATAGGTCTTGTAGCCATGCTTCCTCTTTTTTAAATGCCATACTAACTTTTTATTTCCTTTAACAATTAGAGGCCTGATGTGAATAGAGCAAGAAAGTGAATAGAGAGGGCGTTGAAGTAGCTAAGAAACGCTTCGTGTTTGGTTTAAGCTTATTTCAGTAACGCTTACGCGTTTCTGAAATACTTGTTATAGACATGGTGAACTCCCTGGACACGGTATACTCTTTGGACCTCCTGGATGCGGTAGACCCCTTTGACCCGGTATAACCCTGGACCCGATTTTATTTATTCAGCTTCGTTTTAAAAAATTGTCGATAGCATTTTAAATATGTTTTTGTGAAATATTGTTCGATTTTCTGACTAAAGATGCCTTCGATGCCAGGATTGAGTTATGGGACCTAAAGCAGGCTTTCTAGTGAAGGTAGAGCCAGTCGAAATTCTCCATGAAGTTGAGTTCAGAAGAGTTGAGCCGCAAATCCCCAGTTGGTTTATTCCAATTGGAGTCTACTATGATGGTCTATAAAATTCTCGGCAATTCAGTTCTGAGTGTCGCAAGCTCGATGTGAAGGGTAGCATATTGCTGGTAGAACTATTCACCATAAAGTTTTGCCTATACTCATGGAACAACCTCGTTCTCCCAGATTCCGACCATTGTCCTTTACTCCGTTAGGCACATTGGCGCACAATAAATTATTTTTAATCCTTCTTTTCTTTCTTTATGTAAAAGAGTAGCTCGAAAGTTTATCGGGAACTTTTACACCACCGGGTCGCTGAACACAACAAAAAAGGAGCTATTTAATGATGAAACAAAAAATTATTTTTATAGAGGAAGAATCGCCGTGCAGTCCTTCTATAGATCCCTTTGAATATCCAGCCAGTTTGTTGCAGGCCAACTATCCAAAAGTGGATCTTTCAGCCTCACAAAACACTCTGAACAGAAGTTTGTCCAGCCCAGATGTGTTGTTGAATGTACCGATGGGTTTGCTCACCTACTATACTTCTTCTTCATCCACCCCTTCTCCTATGCCCAATGGAGACTTGACTTTGTTGGTGCCTCCAGCCAGCAAGTCCAAAAAAAATTTGGTATTTTCTTCCATGGAGAGTTTGGCCTCTTCATCCTTTTGCCATGCTACTGGCAAAAACAGCGTAAGGAATGGCAAAATACAGAAGACGAGGCTGGAAAAGCCACAGGTAGATTTTTTTTTCGATACAAGCAAAGAGATTTAGAGAATGTGAGTATTATCGGGTGAGGCAAAAGTTCGTACCAAAATTTAAATTTTTTTTAATGATGAAATGTACTCTTTCCCACGAAGTGTTTGGTGCCATAGAATAGCCCTTTTGCTCTTCTTTCATCAGGATGGAGCTCCATCGCATCGGGCGGTAGAAACTCAGCAATGGATTCAACAGAAGTGTCCGGACTAGATCAGTGTCGACATTCATTGAACTCGGGACGATGGAGAGTGGCCGCCGAATTTCGCTAAAGGAAACGTGATAGACTACTTTGTTTGGCCGAAACTGGAAGAGAGAGCGTGCTCACAGCCTCACCAAACTATCGTTGATTTCAGAGTCGTTGCAACGAGAATGGAGACGTCTTCCACTAGATATGATAAAGAAAGCAATTGATAATTTCCCAAAACATCTCCGTTGTTGTATTGCGGCCGAAGGTGGTCATTTTGACCATTTGTTGAAATAAACTTATACACCGTTTAAAAGCTTTTTGTTTGCTCTTAAATGGTACGTGGAAAAAAATACATTTCATCATTTAAAATAAGGTTTAAATTTTCGTACGAACTTTTGCATCACCTGATACAAAATTGAGTTTATAAAAAGTTGTCAAAACAGTTCAACTGGTTTCATTTCAAAAATTAAAAAAAAAGGCATGCCCATGACCGTCATTTGAGTGTTAGAGCATTAGTATTTCATAGAAGACCAAGAACCTTAAAAATTTGCTGTGTAAATTCTTTAAGGCTCAAATTGAATTCACCCCTCAAATTAATCATTTATCCCGTCAAATTTGAATTTCCCGCAAAATAATCATTTATCCCTCAAATTCTGTCCCGTCAATTCATTTACGTGGTCAATTTTACTTGTATATGATTTTTTTTTAACACCATGGACTTCTGAAAAAGAATGGCTGACTACTGTTCCTTATAAACAGAAGGGGCTAAAAATAAAGTCTAACGATTTAGCTTTTCGAAAATCTATCTACTATTTGGGCTTTCAGTTGCGGCCTTAATCAACGCGATAATTGGAAAACTTTTGGGCTTCAGTTAAATAACGGCTTGTTTCCAGAAAAAACATTGCGACCAAAAACTATCCACTCAGACCTAAGAAAACAACAACAAGATAAAGAATGAACAAAGAAAACTGTTTATTGGTGAAAAATTCAACAGCTCTACGGAAAATAACGTCATCAGCATAAATAAAAGGACCAGCGTCTAACTATAAGCGCTCTAATGCTCGGCCAACCTTCTTTTTTCGACCTCTCTTTATTCTTGGCTCCAATGGTCGCGGCAGAGGATCGATCATTTCTTCGGTCTCCATGAGCAACAGAGCATGCTCACACAAGTCATCTTTGATACCAATCGTACAACTACAAGAGATGTAGCCAGGATAGACGTGAGAGCAAATTTAAGAAGGTAAATGGTTTGTTTGAGGGATAAATGATTATTTTGCGGGAAATTCAAATTTGACGGGGTAAATGAGTAATTTGACGGTATGTAAATTGTTGTGGCGTAAGAAAGTGACCGCGTAACAAGTGTTTTTCGTAACAAATTTTTGCGTAAATTATGGTGTACAGTTCTTTTTTTTAATAGTTGGACATTAAAAATTAAACTAAAAGATCGACAATCAAATAGCTTGAAACTATGTTTTTCTGCAGTTTCTATTATCTCAAAATGAAAAGAGATTATATTTGGATTGCTGCAAAGTAAGTAGAGTCTAGTTTTTTTGTGACTGAACTACTTGCACAGCTGAATTTACTAATCGTCTTAAAGAGACACGTGTGGCGGGGTTAAGCTGTACTGATGCTCCCAATATTTTGCAGCTAAGTAGCTTTCTGCTCTGTAAAAAAGGGTGTTAGTTAGTTGCGAGTACAACTGGACACCTATCAATAAATAAATAGCCCAGTGACTTCTAGACGGTATTTTGGATTGGGTATGCGATCAGTTCTCCACACCTTTTAAAACAATGGTTATGTCTTGAACATTATTCTTGGCGCTACTTGGTTAAACCCCCCCCCCCCCAAAAAAATAAATTTTTTCTTACTGGGGCTTCTTAACCTTATTTTATTGGGAAGAAGGGCTGTTTAAGGGAGGGGAAAGGACAAGTAAAGGGACCGCTCTACAGGAAAAGAGAAGATATTAAACATAGTTTTTCTTACAGGAACCTACCGCATAAAGAAGTTGTGGCATGCATGCTATTTTCATGCATCAAGAGCTATGCTCGAGTAGTTTATGTCTCAGGTATGTTTGTGTACGCATCTTAACTCTAAGCTCCCTTCTCCTCCGTAAGGGGCCGACAGGGGCTTGAGAGTTAGAGATGCGAACACAGACTTACCTGCAAGATGAATCCAAGAAATACTCTTGATCAGAGAATGTATCTAGAGGCACTTTTTGCCCTGGTCCAGTAAAGGGAACGAATGACTGGCCTTTCAAATTAGTGCTTCATATTACTCCCTTCCCCTCCCAATACAGGCCTTATTCTCCTCTGAGTTACTATTTTTGTTGTCTTAAAAATGGTTATTAAGCATTTTTGGAAAACCGATTTTTTTTTGGCAAGGGGGGGGGAGTGTATAACCGAGTAGCGTTAAATCCTTGTAATTTCGAATTTTAGTCTATGCACCAACCATAGTCGCCATGGTCTGTCACTTTGGCCCACCATTTTTGAATTACATGCCTCGTTGGCGTTTTTGCGTCTCCTCCAAACTTTTTTTTCAGACTTCTATGCATTCCATACCAAATAATCTTTCCTTCTTTTTCTTTTGGGGTACTTCTATGTAGGTCCCCCCAATTTTCATATTTTGTCATAAAAACACGTAACTTTTATTCGCAAACATATAACAAAGCCATTTGTGACCATGAATAAAACATAATATCATCTGCTATGAACTTTCTACACCAAACAAAATCTGACACATAGCTACGAAAAAAAGATCTGTGAGTCCCCATATTCGTGCTTATGTCTACGCTTGAATTTTTGCCAGGTTAATTCTATGGTCCGCGTATGCGCAGACTATAGTCAAAGGACTATGGAGTATATTCAAAGGAGATGATATTATGTTTCATTTATGGTCACAAATAGCTTTGTTATGTGTTTTCGAATAAAAGTTATGTAGTTTTGTGACAAAGCACAAAAATTGAGGGGCAGAAAGGGGTTATCAACCATAGAAATACCTTTTTTTGTTTGATCGTGTAGCCCATTGGGCCTAGAATCATTGAAAAATGAATATATGTTATTTTAATCATCACAAATATGACCCTACTAAAGCATACACCCCCCACCATTTAGATACCTTATGAAACGGTAATTCACCTCGCTAAAAATTTTTTTTACAATTCTCTAATTAGATCATTGAAAAGGTTTTCGGAAGCTCATAGTAAGAAAAATATACTTTAGTGGACGTCCACTTGGTTCCATTAGTTTACAAACCATTCAGCTCAGCTGCGGTTGGTTAGCTTTTTAAAAAAGGAGACCAATGTGTTCTTTGGTCGATTAAAGAGAATCATTTTCAAGTGTTGTTTGGTACGCTTTCGGGGGAGGAGGGGAGAAAAAGATGTGTATGAATGATGATATGCTTTTGCGCGGGTCTTACCCCCTCTTGCTTATTCTGAAGAGAAAGATGGTACATTTATTTGGAAGAGTATAGCCTGGACAACCAAATGTTTGGTCCTGCGCTACTTGGTTGGTGGGTTGACTGGCTAAAGGAATCAATAAGTTGCGGGTGTTATTGATTATGGTCTTTTTCATATTTTCCCCAAAAGTAATTTAAGGCTTTAGTCAATGACTAGGCTTGCCAAAATGAATAATAAATTTTACAAATTATAATAATTATATTACCATAAATAAAAGTACTTGGGTTTTGTACATTGAACATATAAGACGCATTTTTTGCATTTTTAAAAGATGAAGGGCTGTATAGGGAGGGTAAGTTAAAAGAATAAGGCCACTTTGTAAGAAGGGCTACTCAGCCATATTTTATTGGGATTGGTTGTGGTATATATTTTTTGGCGCCTGAGGGGTCGTGGTATAAATTTTGGCGGGGGATTTAATTCAGTAGAGTCGTTTTGCTTTTTACAAACTTAACAATACTGATTTTAGGTGCAGTTAAATGGATCACTTCTTTCTATGGGAAATGTCCAACTGTTAGAAAGTGCCAATAAATTGATGGAACAGTGCGCCCAAAGGAGACTAAGCAATGGTAAGTGCTCTTCATTTCCATAGCTGTATCATTAATGAGAAATGCAGCTCTCTAAAATCTAAAAAGTGTGCTTAGACATGCAAACTTTGTTACCTCTCTCACACTCACGTGCTGGTCCCATCCAAGGTGCAAGAAATGTACTTGGAATAACCTTCATAATCCGCCGCGCATTAAAAAATTCCGGTTTTATGAGTTTGTTTCAACAATTATCAATTGTTTTCTTATCATATCTAGTGGAAGACGTCTCCATTCTCGTTGCAACAACTCTTTGAAATCAACGATAGTTTGGTGAGGCTGTGAGCACGCTCTCTCTTCCAGTTTCGGCCAAACAAAGTAGTCTATCACGTTTCCTTTAGCGAAATTCGGCGGCCACTCTCCATCGCCCCGAGTCCAATGAATGTCGACACTGATCTAGTCTGGAAAGTTCTGTTGAATCCATTGCTGAGTTTCGACCGCCCATCCTGATGAAAGGTCCATGGACGACGACCAAAAGACGACGACCACGGCAGAAGTTTTGTACGAAGCATTTCCCGATAAGCCGGTTCATCGACTTTGGTTCCTTCCTGCCCAGGCCATCACTTGTTTCGGCTTTTGAGCACGTTGAACGATCCGAAAATGAAAATAAACATAAAAATATCGTTGCCCGAGGCGGGAGTCGAACCCTCGACCCGGCAAAAGTGCGCTGCGGCGCTACCACTACACCACCAGCAGCTCTTACTCTTGGCTCTTGAAAATCCATCGGGAACTTTTTGCACCCGTTATTATCCAATATCTAAATAAATTGTTTTTACCTTAAAAATTTTATTTTTGTAGGATCGACGCATTCAGATTTGAAAAGTAAGAACTTTTCAAACTTCTTTAAGTAATTGCCAATGTGTTGTTAAAGAGAACCGCGTGCTACTGCAGAACGTGGGGAGAACATTGCAGCGCACACATAGTCATCTGAAAAGGACACGTCTATTGCACTGCTTCTACTTACTGGCTCTGCCTTTCTACACTCTTTTTGGTGCCCTTATTTTTCAGGTTTATTATTATTTCTTTTTTTAAATTAAGCTTGATTATACCTCAGTTTTGGATTTTTTTATCGTTTTTAATTAGATTTTTATATGCTATAATGAGCTGAAAAGAGTAAAAAAAACGTCAGCCAATTTTTTGATGTGTAAAAGTCCGACACTAACACAAAATTTTTTAAGGACAGGATAAGGCAGAAAGGAGCTTTACATTTTTAGGGTATTTTATGCTCATATTTTTTTCTGAGGTGTGTTTGTATGTCCGTCTCCACTCTAAGACCTCTTCACAAAGGTAGGGAACTTGTGGTTGAGATGCGCACACAAAAACACTTTAAAAATAGGGAAAAAAAACCCAAAGGGTAAAAATCAAAACAAAAGAGATGGTAAGGAAGATACGTAATAGAAGATTACAGCAAAAATGTTTTTGTGCTTTAGATGCCATTCATGAAAAATGTTTTAACCAATCTCTTTTTGTTTGCAACCTATTAAAAACCGTTTGAAATTAATATTTCAAAGCCAATAAGACGGGTCTAACGCTCTTGATTTTTAAGGCTCTTGATGGAGCTCAAGATGATCACTTGATGAAACTCTACAACATGAGGTGATATTTCTAATCCTTCCTATTTTTATATGTTCGCTTTATACTAAAACAGGTGTCGGGAAAAAAGAGAAGAAAAGCTGGACGCTCTTCGTGAAAGCTGTTTGCACAATTCTACTTCTGACTGTTTTTATTTAATGAGTGAATTTGCTCAAGAACTCGAACAATGTTACAGAAGGTGGGACTATAATTAACGCAACCTTGACACTATCCTCTTATACTCCCGCCCCCAATCAGGTTTTTTAAAAGTGCTTAAAAACCATTTTTAAGTAATAATTTCGGTATAAAGAGACCAAAATAGTAACTCACAAGGGAATAAGGACTGAATTGGGAAGAAAAGGGAGTAATAGGAGACTATTAATATGAAGGGCCATTCACTTGTGCCTCTAGATGCATTTATTTCTGAAGGGTATTACTCATATTCATCTCACAGATAAGTCTGTGCGCGCATCTCTCTTTCTCAAGCCCCCTTCGCCCAAACATACCTGAGACATAAATCACTCGAGAAGAAGCTGTGGATGCATGAAAATAGCATGCATATCAGAGTTTTTTTATGCGGTAAGCCCCTGTAAGGAAAACTATGTTTAAGATCTTCTCTTTTCCTACAGAGTGGCCCTTACTTGTCCCTTCGCCTCCCTTAAACAGCCCTTTTTCCCAAAAAAAAAATATGGTTGAGTAGACCTTTTACAAACTGGCCCTATTCTTTTCCCCTCCCCTCCCTTTAAAATAGTCTTTTTGTCCGTGTTTGGCACAAATTATACATAAAAATGATTATTAGACACTTTTGGAAAAATCGATTTGGGGAAAGGGTATAACCGAGTAGCGTCGCAACCGTTTTTTTAACTATCAAACTTCATAGGTGGCACGCAGTGAATAAAACCATGAGCCATCCTATGTCTGATTTCACTAATGCTGTCATCTACGCCTTTAGGTAAAATTTTTCAGTAATTGTTTTAATTAAATATATATTTTAGTGTGTACACTACCATAGGCTACGGAACTATTTCTGCTAGCACGGTAAAATTTATTTAAAAAATTTTTCAAATTATTTATGCTGATATCCAGATGGCTGCGAGAATAGCTACAGTTATCTATGGTACCTTTGGAATTCCTCTATTTTTCGCTTTCATCAAAGAGGAGGGCAATCAGTGCAGAATTTTGTTCATCTGGATGTATAACTGGGTAAAGGAGTGGCTGAGGAAACGCTCTTGCAGAAATTTAAGTTGGTTTTTTCTTTAAAAAAATTGTGAATGTTCCTTAATGTCAAACATTTGACAGAGACACATGCTCGTAGCGGCTCAGACAAACTTTTGCAAGTAGACAACTCCAACACTCCACTTAACAATGGCGCACAGAGTAAAGTGGACCGGTCAAGGGTAGCAATCACAATGGAGAAAGAGTTTAATCGTCAGGCATTTATACACACCTCTTGTCAGAAGTCAGGGGAAAAAGTTCCAGGGGAAATAAGTGCGTTATTAATCTAGTTAGGAAAAAGTGGCATCTTTTCTTTATAAAAACATGATCCTAGCAACGAATACAAATTGCCCATTGCTTTTTCGAACAGAGCTTTTGTTCATGCAGTGCAGCCGGGGTCCATACGCAGCTGATTTGTGTAAACCAAACTTTTTATGTAACCCCAACACAAAAACTCCATCCAGGTTAAGTCAGGCAATCGAGGCGCCCATAAGATTGGTGCAGGATTCCAACCAATCCACCTATTCGGAAAGTAAAGATTCAAAAGAGCACGGACTTCAATTCCTCAATTTGGTGGAGCTCCATCATGCAAAAACATCAGTTGATCAAAATTAGGCCATTGCTGGAGGGTCGTAATCACATTCTATTCTAGCATTTTCAATGGTTAAGTTGAAAAGTCCCTAACTCGGCCCAGAACAACCAAAAACAGCTGATCCTTTTTTTTTTAACAAAAAAGTAAAAACAGGACTTTCAAATGAGTGGTCATGGAAAAAATAGGACGCACAAAAAAGTTATGATCAAAACAAATGTGGGTAAAAAAAGTTGACGTTACTGGTTTATACCCCCTGCCCACAAAATCGGAGCTACTCGGTAATACTTCACCCAAAAAATTAAGTTTTTTAAAGTGTTCAAAAACCATTTTTAAGTAATAAAAAGGCCAAAATAGTAACTTACAGGAGAATAAGGGCTGTATTGGGAGGGGAAGGGAGTAATAGAAGTGCACTAATTCGAAAAGCCAATCACCCGTCCCCCTTACTGAGCCAGAGCAAAAAGTGCTTCTAGATGCATTCTTTGATTAAGAGTATTTCTCAAATTCATCTCGCAGATATTTTGTGCGCGCATCTCTAACTCTCAAGCCCCCTTTGCCCACTTACGGGGCCTCTGCGGCTTGAAGTTGAGATGCGCACACATACTGGCCCCAATTTATTAACTTCAGTTGTATTCTCCTGGCGAGTTGTATTCAGCCGCCCGTCTCCCATATTCTATTGTATTATATTTGGATTTTGAATTGGCTTAGGCCTAATAAACAAAATTAACTTTAACTGCCAAGATCTCTGAAATTCCCAGCAAGTACACCTTCCGCGGGGCACGCTGAAAAAGCTTACTGCATGCATACCAGAGATTCTTTATGCAGTAGGTCCCTGTAAGGGAAACTATGTTTAATATCTTCTCTTTTCCTGTAAAGTGGCCCCTTAACTTGTCCCTTTGCATCTTGTCCCTTATAAGCGAGTAGCGCCAAAAATTAGGATCACCCGTATAACTAAAATGATTTTTTTGGTTTAATATCTTGTTAAAAATAAAAAACCGCATTATGTTCTCGAGAGTTATTAATTTTTTCTGAATTTAGGCAAAAAAGCTAAAAATACTACAGAGAAGAACATAACTGAGCAGAGAAGAGTGTTCTTGTGTGGTGTGTTGGTCTTCATTGTCTATTTGTTTGCAATAAGTGGACTTTTTGCTATAATGGCCGATTGGTTTGTTTGCTTCTTATTTTAGCAAACCGGAAAAAGTTTAATACGCAAATTCAGGGACTACTTTACAGCTTTCTATTTTCTGTTCAACTCGGTGGCATTAATTGGTAAAATCTAATTTTTTTTATTTAAGTTTGACTGAAATCGATCGGTTCTGTTTAGGCTTCGGTGATATTTTTCCCTCGCAAGCTCGGATTATTCTGGTCAATATGTTTTTTATTGTAATGGGCGTAGTTCTCTTCTCTATGTGCTACTTTATTTTGCAAGAAGAAATTCGGGTAAAGGCATTTGAAGCTTCAAGAAAGGTATTGTGATCAAGCTACTTTTTTATTTATTTTATTCATCTTTTGCTTATTTTAGGCTAGAATGTCTATCAGGTGACTTTTTGCTCAAAATGAGACTATTCCCTGCCAATTATGTATTTATCCCACTAAAACATATTTTTTTTTCACATCAAAAGTTGATTCTCTTAGTTGTTTTCATATAGCTATTGTAACTTTTTGGACAACACCCAACTCGCCCCGGGTCCAGTTCGCCTCGCCCAACTCGCCCCAGATAGTAAATTATTTGTTTGCTGTAAACAAGGTGAAACAGGGTATAGGCTGGGCCTCGGCTAACGTACACTGGCCTACCCTAAGCCTATGGCTTAGATATATGCCTAGACGCAGTTTCCGGGATCTAAAACACCAGTTACAAGTTTGTTTACTTTGGTCTGCCATGGCAAAACATAATTTTTTTATTATCAATTTTAGAGTGTTCTAAATGCTTAAAAGGGGTAATTTTAGGAGGTTTAAAAAATAATTTCTTCATCCCGATTTCCCCTTCAGTTTGTTAACATGACCAAATGAAATGTTTTCTTGTATGTATATTCCAACCCAGGACAATATCAGTTGGACCCGGGGCGAGTTGCGTTATTACCAACTTTTTATCTTTCATTTGTAGCTTCTTCATGTTATTAAAAAAATAAAATTAAGAAAACCTTTTTCAGTCACTTCAGTAAATATTCCCATTCTCTTATGTTGCACACCAAGAATCCGTGGTCAAGGCGAAACTCTCCTGCTTTCGACAGGTCGCCTTTTTCGGATGGAAGTGGTGCTAGCGGTTCTGCTTTCGATCGCCTCAGGGTAAATTCTTCACTATCTTTATGTAGTCATTTCGAATCTACACAACTTCATATTCAGAAACGGAGACAGAGCGCTCCAGCTATAACGCTAGAAAGTGCATCAAGGAAATCGTCAAAGGTAGAGGTATTGGTCTCTTAATCAATCACTTCATTATTCACTTGCATAGTGGCTAATCTTCTTTCTTCGTCTCAATTCCACTTGTGCATTGTTTTTTACGTATACTTCCAATGCTTGTATTCAGTTTATAAGTGTATATGAGAGAGCTTGTATTTCATTTAAATAACTTTTGATCTGATAAATATGTCGATCTGATAATGCATGCATTGTATATTGGTCTACCATTATTTGTCTACTTAATCATGTGCAATAAATGAGGATTTAAGCAAGGTAGTCAACCACTCGTAATTTAGCTGAATGACGTGCCTTTTTCGTCTTCGTATGTTTAATTAACAGCTAACACTATTTATGCCTTTGTTGTGGTCTCTATCATTCCGTTCATCCAATATTTTTTTCATGTTTGTGTAATAGTTTACATAAAATTTAAGTATGTGTATGGAAAAATGTCATATTTTAAATATTTATTTAAAAGAGTAAAAATAAATTTTGTGAGAAAAATCGAGTTATAATAAAATTTCTCCACTTGAGTTTACCGAAAAATATCAGCTAAAAAGCTGTAAAAAACAAAAAAAAACGCTCTGCTGTGATATTGGTCCTCCACGGTAAACTAATTCTGAGATGGGTTTTTGTGACTGAGAAGTATGAAATTGAACATAGTTTTGTTAAATGCGGCCTACCTCATAAAGAAACTCTGGTACGCATACATATTTTATGCATCCAGAGTCACTTTTAAGTGATTTATGTCTTAGGTACGAGTATGAGCCTCCTACACCCTCGGAGGGATCGTAGGAGGCGTGAAGGGTTAGAGATGCGCGCACAAACTTACCTGCGAGATTAATCCAAGCAAGAATCTTGACCATAAATGCATTTAAAGACTCTTTTTGTCCAGTTTCAATTACCAAAACACAGTAGAATTCCCTAATTTTGGTCAATATTATTTTTTGTTTTAAAAAGCCCATTTTGTGGTATGAGAATGTGCTACAACTAGCTTAAAAATGGTTTTTAGCGTATAGGAATTGGTATAGAGGGGTTAAAACACAATTTTGGAAACAAAATATTGAGGCAGGGGTATAACTCAGGAGAGTCAAAAAAAGACTGAAGTTCAAAAAAGTATGTTTTGGCTCACTTTTTGATCAAATAATTTGGGATAAAAAACATCTTGTAGGCATCGAAATTATTTGTTCTTCACTTGAGTTAGGTATGGGTGTGTGCAGGAAGAGCACTTTTCTTTATCCAACAACATTTTAGCTGGTTAATCTGCTGCTCCTGCTACCGCTGCTGTTGCGTGAGTACTTCAGGCTTTATCACATGCTAGAGCGAGAATAAAAGATGGTGCACAAGTGAATCTACCAATCAATTGAACAATAATTTGTTAGTCGAAGCAAATTCTGCTTTCACAATTTTATTCTTTTGAAGTGATTGCAAAGAGTTTTTAGGCCCCTTTGTTTTTTCCGCGTGCTAAATAAAACTTTATATTCAAAATGGAAGACTTTAACGGGTATTTTACTTGTATTTAAGAGCACTAATTATTAGCCGTATAAATAAAATAACTTTAGACTAGAGATTGCTAGAAGATTTGGTGGACCTCAAATCGACAGTTCTGACCAAGAAGAAGAAGATGAAGTTTGTGTAAAGCTTACAGTCAAAATATTGCAAAATTAATGTACTATTTTTATCCTATTTTAGTCTGCCGTACAAATAGAAAGAGAGCGCAAGAAAGCTGAAGTGAGAAAAAGAATGGAAGAAGCTGGCAGAATGAAGAAGGCCAAGAAAGGATTTCTAACTCCTGAACGAAAAAAAAAGCTTCGGGTAAACTTTTTAACTTTTTATTTTGCTGGACTTTTTGTTGGCACTTTCGTCGGCTGTATAATAGTTGGTAATGTTAGATTTCGAAATCTGCTAATCTCGCAACGTCTTGGGCTCGCAAAAATACTTGTGGCAAAAGTTCAAATTGGCGAAGAGTGTTTCGAAAATGGTAGTTTTTCGTAAACGAGAATTTTGAAAAACGGAGTTATCATCGTTTCGATAGAAAGTTTTTGTTTCACTCTGATGCCGGCATCAGGGTTGGGGGCTGGGGTTTAGGGTAGGGCTGGGGTTTGAGGTAGGGCTGGGGTTTAAGTTAGGGCTGGGGTTTTGGGTAGCGCTGGGGTTTTGGGTAGCGCTGGGGTTTTGGGTAGGGACCCAGGGACGCACCTACCAGAAACCCAACCCTACCCAGAAACCCAAGCCAGAAACCTAGCCCTAACTAGAAGCCCATCCCTACGCAGAAGCCCAATCCTACCCAGAATCAACCGTGGTGTCAGGGATCGGACAGCGTCATGTTCACATGTCGGTGAATAAAATCAAAGAATTAATTCAATTTAGTTGACTTTGATCGTGATGCCCTGGAGCTCGGGTAGGGTTGAGCTTCCGGGCAGGGTTTGGCATCTGGGTAAAGTTGGGCTTCTGGGTAGGATTGGGTTTCTGGCTTGGGTTGGGATTCCGGGTAGGGTTTCTGGGTAGGAGCTTTCCTGGGTCCCTACCCAAAACCCCAGCCCACAACCCTGATGCCGGCACCAGGCACCAAATCTTGATTCCAATCCCAAAATTTTAAGGGCTAAATCTCGACCCAAAAATTACGTCGGAAAGTCTTTTTATATCTCTTTGTTTTCTACTAGTGGCACTCTCAACAAATTTTTGATTCAATATAAAATTTAGAAGGATGAGTTTCAAAAAGTGTCCATAAAAAAGTACTTGGCTTATTACAAATAAAAAAATGTCGATAGTTGATATCCATAACTTCGCACTTATAACGTTGGAGATCCCCCTCTCTAATTTTACAATTGACTATGAATATTTATTTTGACTTAACCAGATACAATTCAGCAATTTGAGACCAGAGATAGAACAAAATATTGTGACCTTTAAACTTCTTTTTCCACACGTATTCAAAATTTTGAATGTATAAACTTAAGATGTTGGAACTACTCCAAGAAAACTTTATTTTAGCAGGACAACTTTCTCAGCGTGAAGTTTCTCAACCCTTTCATTTTTTAAAATGAAATGTAAAAATTCTAAAAAGTATGAAATAGTTGAGCAAAAAATAGGCGGGGGGGGGGGGGAAAGGGTAAGGTTTCAGGGATAAGGATCCAGGGTTAAGAGTCGAGGTGGTCTCCAACGACATTAGTGACTATATAGCTTTGCCACATGTAAGTGATTGCAAGCTATCTCAGTCTCGCTGAATCTATAAAAATATCTTTTTATAAAACTGTTTCAATTTAGAAGTTGTTGATGTTAAAAGCCACGGAAGACCTTAAACTGCAACAGCAAATTAGGGCAGAAGAGCGACAAAGGATTTTGAGTATTCTTACACTTTATCACTATTAGCAATCAGAGACTTTTTAGACGAACGAATTTTGCCGCTTCCTGAAGGCATTGAATTTTACACTCAAGGTTTATTCTACTTTCTAAAAACATGTAAATCAAAAAAGGGACTAATTTAAAAGCTCTAGAAGATTTGAATACAATAGCCCATACTTTCTGCGGCAGGATTATGGCTTTGGAGTCGCAGATCTACGACCTCGGTTATACGGTCAGACAGAAGGACTTTGAAATCAACGAGCTAACTATTGCTGTTAATGACTTGCGGGGCAAATTGTAGGTCTTTCGTCAAGCCGTCTACTTCATGACCTTCAAACAAGAGGGTCTTCAAACCCTATTTTTGCAGTAGTTTTAAGAAAAAGTCCACGTAACAGTAAATTAGACTTTTTGAATCAAATCAGATTATCAAAAAGTCGCGTTTACATAATAAACAAAAACTCCATGTATCCGTTCTCCGTGCACATTTTTGAGACACTTTATTCAGTGCAATCTTTATATAGTACCCCCTTGAGCCTTATTTGGTTGGCTCTGACGTAAAATATTAGCTTGTGTCATAAGTTTTGTCGTTTTCCAGTCAAAGTTTCAAACACAGCCCAAAAGAAGTTTTTATTTTAAACAAAGTATAACAGTTAATCAAAAAAGTAATCTCTTTCGAATTCTACGACTTTTTCCCAGCGTTGTTGCAGACAAGCCATCCCCTTGATTTCAAATCCGGGTGGTTTGGAAGAGAAGAAAGGACTAATGTCCAATAAAATTTCTTGAACTGTTGCGTACTGTTTTGCAGGAAGAAAATGCTGAAGCGAATGAAAGACGTGATAATCAGAGGGCGCTAGATCAGGCGAATGCGGCAGATGAGGCAAGACCTCCCACTCGAGATCGATAAGTTTGTGTTTAGTCAACCGAGCAGTGTGTGGCTTTGTATTTTCATAAAGAAAGAGAACATCGGCATGATTGCGGTGCGGCCGATTTTGGATCATTGCTCCTTTTACGCGCTCCAACTGTTCCGTGTAGTCTTGTGCGTTAATCCTAGGGTTCATTGGCAACAATTCAAAATAGACAATCCCCAAATCATTGTATCAAATGGACAACAAAATAGCTAGCCTTCAGCGTTCCACCAGACACACAACAAAACTTTCTTTGGATGTAAACCTGCCTTAGTTGTTGGGCTTGTCTTTTGATTCTTGCTAACCCAATCTTTCCGACGAGCGATATTCACATACAACACCCATTTTTCATCGAATGTCAAGATTCGATCGAAGAAAGACGGACATTCCCTTTCTACACGCTGCAGAATTTCAGTTGCGATTGTCAGGCGATCGGTTATGTTTGCTTCCGAGAGTTGATGCAGTACCCAGACTCCATGATAATTCACCTAACATTTAGCAGATTAGATAACGTTTAATTGAGTAAAAGACTTACTTTTCCAATCCTCAGAAGATGTCGGTGCACAGTTTTAAACGGTTGCTGTAGACGATCACCCAATTCACGAACTGTCAGTTTGGGGTCGACTTAGGCTTAGGTCCTCAAATAAGACATAATTTTTTCAAAATAAGTACGTAAAATTTTTTTTTGTCGTCCTCTCGCAGTAGCCTTCGGTCATTTTCTCTCTTGTTGTGATTTTCAGCTTTGGATTAAATGACCTAGGATATGCGTGAAAAACTCATTGTGGTAATAACCCAGACTCAGACCCTACTACATGTACGAAGATCAGGCAACATCGTTAAAAAAAAACTGAGATTAGAGGTAGAGGACCATATGTGCCTTGAGACACCTGTCTTACAGTTTTTCCCGCTTAAAAATGTCAAGTAGTCTTTTCATTGTTTGTAGTGTGAAACCAACTCTGAAACGCATTTCAAAGACTGAAACACAGTGAGTATTTGTATTTAAGCAAAAATATAGAGGCATAAACACCTTCCTTTTTGATTTTAGGTTTGACAAGATCAAAAAGCAAAATGCCGCCAAAGTAGATTTCCGCTCCTCGCTCAAAACTGTGGAGCACCAAAAATTTGCAATGGAGGAAGTGGGAATTGTGTGCATTTTAAAATTTAATGACCACCTCTTTACAGGAAAAAATCCATGAAAAAAGTGCTGAATGGTCCAAATAGATGGATCAGAGCGAAAGTTACTTTAACGTCACTTTGTTTGTGCATATCACTTTTGGGGAGCAATAAGGTCATCTTCTTTTGTTTGTTTTGTAGTAAAATAGGAAAGGATCGAATTCATCTAGACAATTACATTCATATTTTTTGTTTATTTCCCTTTTTATACTTGCACTTTGCAAGTAATAAAAATAAAGACACTAGAGAAAAATATCCACCCTTCTATCATTTTTTTCAAACTTCTTTAAGAAGTTAACCATTTCTAAGCAATTTTCATACGCTGAAATCGATAAAAACGTTCTCTTTGACAACTTTTCCTGTCAAAAATTAGGTTGAAGCAACATTTTTAAAGGGACTAAAGTCCATATAGGGAGCTTTTTGGCAAGTAGCAAATTATTTGCTGCTTGCTACTTGCTCAAAGTATACATGACCCACTACAAAAATTTTAACGACTGAAAAACAATGCCCATTTTCTCTTCGAATTTTTTGGCTGTTTGACCTAATATTTTGTAAAAGCTGTAATTTTACCCTTTTCCAATTTGGTAAATTTCTTGACTTTACCAATTTCACTAAAAAGAATACTAAAATCACGAGAAATCAGTATGTACAAGACATTATTCAAATTTAGTTTATTTTATGGAACTCATTATTTGAACTAAAAATCAGAACTTTTAGGTTATGCATCTTTTCAAAGCTACCGTATTTCCTCTAAAAAGCCACCCTCCTCCATCAAACCAGCCTGCTTTAATAAGCCACCCCTTTGTTTTGGGAAAACGACTAAAACGCAGATTTTTCAACACTTTTAAGGGTATAAATGTTCAACTCGCAGCCTGGGTAAGGGAGCGCCGATCCAACAAGCTCCGAATTTCGCATACAATCTTGCAGCAGAGGGCAGTGCCGTTGTTTGTTTGTATGTTATGTCCATGCTTTTGCGGCTAAATTGAATTATAAGCCACCCTGCTCCATTAAGCCACTCTGCTCTAACAAGTCACCTCCCCCCCCGATAAAGTTCGAAAAAAGAGCAAACCGGGTGATTTTTTAAAAGAAAAACAGTATATTAGCCGTGGAATACGTCTACTCACCAGGCTGGATCTATAATAATAACGTGTCTTACAAATAAGTGCCGATAAGCACCCTGCACCATGTATTTTGGAACGGAATTTTATTGTATGACAAGATAGGCAACACTAGCAATTTTTTAACGTTTTTTGTGGTTTTGCGGATCCAAGCGCCAAACTATAATAAATAGTAAATTAAATAATATCAATAGCATCCTAAGCTCGGTATCGAGGAGTGCAAGCATATTAATTCTTAACTACACAGTCAAATCCATAATTTGAGGAAACCTACGGTCACATTTTATCTTACATTTTACCTCAAGCACTCTTAAAATGGAGGCAAGAAGACCGAAAAACCACAATTTCGATATTACTCCATTATATCTTTGATATTTTTCAAGTAGATAAAAAAATTGCCGCAAAAACCAATACATGTAATTAAAGCTTGTCTATTTGTTTATTCGCTGATCAAAGAAGTCGCGAATGTACAGTTCGTGTAAAACAATCTCCTTTCAATCTAGCTGATCTAACATTGTTTACCTCTCAAAATTCTATACAATATCCAAACAACAAGTCCCCATATGGACATTCAGCAGATGAAACAACAAACCATGCGAGTCTTTCTTTCCAGCCCAGAAAGAAGTTTAATAGCAGCAGCAGCAGCACACCAATTTCTTACCAGATTTTTGGCAAAGAAGTATGCAAAAGTGCATTTCCGTGATCTCAACTCCAAAAGTTTTTGCATAAAAGTTAAAAAAAGTTAAAAAATTATCAAACCACTATGCAAGGATGATAATTTTTGCTATTACCTTTGGAATAGAGCGAAAAAGGATAAAGCCTGTGGGTAATACTGCATTATACCCCCCTACCCCGCCAATTGTTTATATCGCCCAGCTGAGCTTTATCGCATAAAAAAGCTCTGGTATGCATGCTATTTTCATGCATCCAGAGCTATTTTCAAGTGATTTATCTCTTATGCATGTATGCGTGCGCATCTCAACTCCAAGCCCCTGCCACCCCCGTCGCCCCCGTCGCTCCCGTAAGGGGGCTTGAGAGTTAGAGACGCGCGCACAGGCTTACTTGTGAGATAAATCCAAGAAAGATTCTGGAGAAATAAATGCATTTCGGACTTTTTTGCCATAGTCCAGTGAGAAAAACATGGTAAAAGGACAAAAAAAAGAGCATAAAATTTGCACAAATGGGTGGCAGAAAAAACTGTCTTAACCACAAAAGACCATATCAAGATTTGACTGCGTAACAAACCCCTGAAGACCAGGCAAAAT
>BBSZ01013400.1:0-10891 GCA_000981365.1 Subanguina moxae
GAGAAAGTAAAGCTTACGAGACCAAGTGCCATATTTTATGTGATGGTTCTCCTACCGAATACAAAAAAAGCATAAACGAATTGCATGTTCTGATGTTGAAACTTTTTTTTCCTCAGACGGGTCCTGGCGTTTTTCTTGTTCGATCGGATCCTGAAGGTATTGTTTCTGATTTTCTTATTGGAGCCTTACAGATTTCTTTATATTGATGCAATAGGTGCAAAGCGCGTTGAAAACAAAACTTTGATTTGTGCTGCTCTTCGTTCAGCAAATGAAGCCACGTAAGCTTTTTTCGATGCCATTAGTTTGTGAAATTCGCTGATTTAAAAAAAAAATTTGCAGAGTAAAATTGTGGGATGGATTTCCCAGATAGGTTTCTTCGGTCTGTTGATAAACGTTCTCCTGGATGTATGAATGGCTCATGTGTGTGGTTCCGTCTGCCGTGGGTTTTTTGGTTGTTGCTTATTCGATGAATTTTGTTCACGTGACGAACAGTCTTTACATCTTTGCTCATATGCATATCATGTCTCGGTTTGTTTTCTACTTTCCTGTTTGGTCTGCTTTTGTTATATGTTAGTGTCAGTAGCAATTTATGGAAAGCAAGAGGCAATTCGGATTTTACTGGATATGTTCGGTCGGCTTGCCAGAACCTGTGAATGAATAGCTTCATCATAATGCATGATCTTGGCTATTTTACAGCAGATGACGACCATCAATTTAGACTAGCTTTCCGACTGCGTCGATTACATCTAAACATCATGCACACCAGAGTTTCATTATGTGGTGGTCCCCGGCATCTCGAAATTGATAAGACGTCTAAACAAATAGAAAAGATTGAAGAAAATAGCTTAACGCCTACAAAAACTGGTTTTGGAAACTTACAAAAATGGTGCAAAAAATCTACAAAATTTTTGTAGCACTTGCAAAAAATTCTCTTCTGAAACTATTTAGTCAATTTCTAAAGTTTTGTAGCTTTTGAGAACTATGGGAAGAACTTAGGAATCTGAACATGAAAGCAGGTTTGAAAAAGTCGAGTGCTTGCCGATATATGACCAAAAGTTGGCATACCGACATTCGGAACATCGACCGTTTTACTTGCGGCCATATCTCGGCAAGCCAGCAATTTTTTAAAATTCTGCCTTCAAATTCACATTCTTGAGGAAATTTTGACTACGAGGGTCGACAGAATAAAAAAAATTCTCGCTCTCTTCTCTGTCTTTGCTGTCGTCTTCTAGCTCTGACCTTTGGAAATATTCTCTTTTGTTCTGATTTTCAGACTTGGCTTAAATATATTAACCTTTTTATACTATCTTTTAAACATCTAACTTATTAGCTAGGCTGGGCTGGATATTGGCTTAGCCGGGCTGGGGTAGGTCTCAGCTTAGCTTGGCTAGGCCATAATAAAACAAAAAATGTTATTTTAATTTTGGAGAATCAAAAGCTGCGGTGCAACCTAGATACAGTCAGAGGCGCGATAGTGCGTTTAACACTAAAAAACTTTTTTTTTTCTTCTATTTTTCTTACACCATTCCTTGCACCGGGCCCTCTATTTCGGGGGTATAAAAAAAACCGCGTATAAGTTTATAAAATTGTTTAAGAAAGAAAAAAATTAGTGTTATCTATTGAGCTGCTTTTGTCTATTACTCTCACTATAGTTACATGGTCATTTGTTATTAAAAATATAAAAGATTATAATTGGGTTAGGAACGGGATTTATTTTGTTGAAGCTTAAAAATACGAGACCTGCTACACTTATCTGGTATAACAGATTGTAAAGGCAATGAAATGATGTGTATGGCTGTATTATGTCCCAGCTGTATTATGCCCCAGCTGTATTATGTCCGGCTGGATTTTGTGCTAGCTGGATTTTGTGCTAGCTGGATTTTGTCCCGGCTGTATTATGTCCGGCTGGATTTTGTGCTAGCTGGATTTTGTCCCGGCTGTATTATGTCCGGCTGGATTTTGTCCTAGCTGGATTTTGTCACCAACCCGGTCTTGCCTCATCTGCTTTTTTCCTTTGGCATTTTCAAGTTGGAGAGAAGCAATGGCGAAATTGCCAAGAAAAAAATTGAGAATTAAGCAAGAAATTATATTGGTTGGTTATAGGCGACAGTAATCACAAAAATTAAAACTGATCAATAATAACAAAGCCAAAAAGCCTTAGCAAGGGACAACTAATCGCTCCACTGAACAAATAGATCTTCCAGTGATAGTCAGGATTTAGACCGTTGATAAAAAAAGACTGCAAAGACTTTTGAACAGCAAAAATGATTTAAATTAATTTGAATCAATGCAATTTGAATCACAGCTAGTTTGCAATGATTCAAATCAAGTAATTTGAATCATCGCAAACTAGCTGTGATTCAAATTGCATTGATTCAAATTAACTTTGACTATTTTAATTTGAACACAATTTGAGTCATCACCTTTTTCTGACTCCCTGATTCAAATTATGATTCAGATTAATTTGGAAAAAATAATTTGAATCAATGTAATTTGAAAAGCAAATAATTACCAAAGATTCAAATTTAATTTGAATCATTGATTCTAATTGCCATCACTGTTGAGAAGCTTGGGGACACCTTGGAAATATCGATTTTTGGCAGTGAGATGTGTGTATGACTAGCTGGCTGTCTAAATAGACTAGCGCCAGTCTCTCACTCTCTGCCCTTTTCTCTGTATTCCTGTACTAGGCTTAATTTTGGCTGGGAAGCAGAAGTAAAGGAAAGAGAATTGTGTGTGTATGGAAGGGTTTGCTTGTCTTGCCCTCATAAGATGACTATGTTTGCCGGCTGCTACAGATTTGACTTTTGAATTGTAGAAATTTTTTTTTTGGGTTTTGATCTGCTGAATCACAGCATCCCTCTTTTGATGTGGTCTATAAATTTGCTCATTTGTTGTTGAGATTTAGTTTTCCTACTCCACTTCTCCCATTGCTAATTTTACTCATCCACTTTCTAAACTCAGCAGAATAATGGTTTCTAAAGCGGCTGAAACAGCCTTCAACAAGGAGCTGGAACAGAGCGCATATGCCAGGCAAGTACTCTATTTAGGGTTTGACCAATTATGAGAGTTGTTACTATTTTTTCCTTTGGTCCCCCTGTTGTTTTAGACCCTTCTAAGCATTTTCTAATACGCAAAAAAGTAGTGCTGGAGACCGGACCGGAATGCGGTTTTTTCTCAAATATCCGGTCAGGAATCCGTCCGGCCAAACATAGAAATCCGTACGGAATCCGTCCGGCCAAACATAGAAATCCGTACGGAATCCGTCCGGCCAAACATAGAAATCCGTACGGAATCCGGTTTATTTTCGAGATTTTTGAAATGACGCAAATTATTTGAATTAAGGACTTTTTGTTGCTGTTTGTTTTTATTCTGGATATATGTCTGCTTGTTGTTTTCTATATGACGTGTTGTCATCTCTTGCTGTTCGGACGTACATTTTTTAACCTTCCAGAGAAATATGGTGCGCAACATGTGGAAAATCGATCCTATGAAAAAAAAAATCATCCGCAGTCGCCGGGGAGTTATCTGACTTGGTAGTTCGCAAAGTTTGTCGTGACGCAGGTGCAAAGAAAATCGAGTTTAAATTACCTTGTCGGCCTAATCTTTTATGGAATTCCAATTGGAATCTATGGAGAATAGCCTAAGTTTAGAACCTGGTTGGGTGTTGGGGCCTGCTTTACCCTGCCGCGGGTCATACCAATATTTCCTTCCATTCTCCCTTGTGGGAGGAAAATATCTGATAAAAAATATCCATCTAAAGATATTATCCCTACGCCCCCTCCGGGGGCGTAGGAGGCTTGAAGGGTTAGAGATGCACGCACAGACTTACCTGCGAGATGAATCCGAGCAATACTCTTGACCATAAATGCATTTCAAGACTCTTCTTTGCGCAGCTCCAGTAACTAAAACATGGTGCTGCGCTGGATTATGTCCGGCTGGATTTTGTCCTAGCTGGATTTTGTCACCAACCCTACGGGCAACACGCACATAATGATAATTATATAATGCAATAGAAAAAAATTTCTCCTTGCGGTCTCTTCTCAAACCCAGCAATTTGAACATGTTTGATTCTTATATATGGTCTGTATTACTATCATAGTAAAGCTATGATAGTAATTTTTCTTCGAGCCTATGTGCCAGCATCAGTGGGTGCGCCCACTGGTGCCAGTATCAGGAAGGCTTTCCGGGTTTATTTTGGGTTGGGTTATTTTTTTGAATTACCGTATTTCCTCTAATAGCTCCCCCTGCTCCATTAACTCCCCCTGCTCTAATAACTCCCCCCCCCCTTAGAAGGCATCCAAAAAATAACTCCCCCGGGGTAGCTATTAGAGGAAATACGGTAGCTCTTTTTTTTTGAATTGGGTATTTTTTTAAATCGGGGTTTTTTTTTTAATTGGGTCTTTTTATTAATTGGGTCATTTTTTTTTGGGTTGGGTTAGTCTTTTTTGGGTTGGGTTAATTTTTAGGTTGGGTTAAATTTTTTTGGGTTGGGTCAATTTTATTTGTGTTGGGTCAATTTTTTTTTAATTGGGTATTTTTTTTAATTGGGTATTTTTATAATTGGGTTATTTTTATTGTTGAGTCAATTTTAAGGGTCAATGTGACCCTAATGCCAGCATCATGGTTGGTACCCTGGTGCCGGCAGCAGGGATGGGACCCTGGTGCCAGCATCAGGGTTGGGACCCTGGTGCTTTGGGAAGACACAAAAAGCTTATAAAGGGTGGGGATGCCATGCTGAAACTACGAGTTTCTATGGCAGTGGTGGCAGCAGCAAACACATTGACCACTGTTTTTGTGGAATGCTTCTAAAACAGTTAGTAGTGGTTCAGCTAGGGCCACTTGTTGTTTGTTGTGCAGCCAAGTAATTTCCACTATTGAAATTTCCTCCAGAAGGTAAATGATAATAGACATTGAGACTGACATGTCAGTCTAGCTGCATCTTTTTGGGACTTTATAGACCTACCTTTCAGACTTGGTAGATTTTAGGTGCTAAAACGCTGAAATAATAGGGTACCTCCTCCTGGTATATACCCCCCCCCCCTCCTTTACGTCAATTTTTTTTTGAAATTCATGGTAGGCGGATGAGCAGGCGAAAAAAGAGAGTATAGCCAACTTTTTTTTTCAGCCAAGAGCAAAAACTGGACAGCTTCCCAGCTAACACCAACCTGCAGCACTTGAGCCGACTGGACATTCGTGAGCCACCTCACTTTGTACGCAAGACGGGAATTATCTGCACTATTGGTTGGTTTGTGGCCATAAAAAGCAAGCTTTGCAGCTAATTTGTTTGCGTTTAGGACCAGCATGTCGTTCTGTGGAGATGCTTCAGTCGATGATTCTCAACGGCATGAATATTGCTCGCATGAACTTCAGCCATGGAACTCATGAGGTGGGCAGTTTTGAGTAGGCCTTTCTGATGACTTACCAATGCTTTTCAGTATCACGCCGGAACCATTGCTAATGTTCGGGAAGCAGCTGCCAACTTCAACACTCCTGCTATTGTGGCTATAGCTTTGGACACTAAGGGTCCTGAGATTCGCACTGGACTGTTATCTGGAGTATGTTTCATTTGGCCTGAGAAGGTCTTTAATCTTTTTAGTACACAAGCATGGGGTAAACGGCATGTTTAAGATGGGATCGATACCAAAAATTCTTTTCTATCGGTCTAGCTGTCAGTTATTTCTAATCTTCTTGTTAATTGCAGGGTGGCTCAGCCGAAGTGGAGTTGGTCAAGGTAGGTTATCTGAACTATTTACATTATCGAAATTGGAGGTTTGATGTTCCCTAGGGAGCTTCTATCCGCCTCACTACCGATCCCAAGTTCGAGGAATCTGGCACCGGGGTGAATCTCTATGTCGACTACAAGAATATTGTGAAGGTGGTCAAGCCTGGCTCCAAGATCTACGTGGATGACGGTCTGCTCTCGTTGGTGGTCGAGGAAATCAGTGATGATGCTGTCTTGTGCACTGTGGAGAATGGAGGAAAGCTGGGAAGTCGCAAGGGAGTCAATTTGCCTGGAACACCTGTGGATTTGCCGGCTGTCTCCGAGAAGGATATCAAAGACCTGTCTTTTGGAGTGGAACAGGTGGGGCAATCCGCTTAAAAAATGATCCAAAAAAATTCTGATTTGTATACAGTAATTTAGCCCCAAAAAGTTATTTAAATTAGAGCACGTTCTTGGACCACCCTATTAATCCTATTCCAATAATCTGTGTGTTTAGGGTGTGGACATGGTCTTTGCTTCGTTCATCCGAAATGCTGATGGAGTGAAAGCTATCCGCAAGATCCTTGGCGACAAAGGCAAACGCATTCTGATCATCTCTAAAATCGAGAACCAAGAAGGTGTGGACAATGCTGAAGAGATTATTGCTGCCTCCGACGGAATCATGGTTGCTCGAGGAGATCTGGGCATTGAGATTCCAGCGGAGAAAGTGTTCTTGGCACAGAAAATGCTGATCGCCAAGTGCAACATCGCAGGCAAGCCGGTAATTTGCGCTACCCAGATGCTCGAGTCAATGGTGAATAAGCCGCGACCCACCCGTGCCGAAGGCAGTGATGTCGCCAATGCTGTGCTCGATGGTGCCGACTGTGTCATGCTTAGTGGAGAGACTGCCAAGGGAGAATACCCGGTGGAGACTCTCAAGATTATGCACTATGTAAGTGGCTCCAACCATACTTTAATTGTCATATTTATTAACCACTCTGCTTTTAGATCTGCAAAGAGGCTGAGACCGCTATGTTCTACTCCAAGTTTGTTGAGGAATTGATGAAGGTAACAAAAATTTTGGCAGTACTGTACTATACGTTCCCCAAAAATTTATTCCCTCCCCCACAAAAAAAGTATTTGGTCTTTCTAGATGCATTGATCATATAAAAAGTATTTTTTCACCTATTTAAGGGATTAAGGGCTTTATGGGGAGGGGAAGGGACAAGTAAGGGGCCAATTTCTAAGGAAGGCTCACTTAAGAAAAGAGAAGATCTTGAACATAGTTTTGCTAACTGGGGTTTACCGCATAATAAAGCTCTGGCATGAATGCTATTTTCATGCATCCAGAGCTTTTTCTCAAGTGTTTTATGTCTCAGGTATAGGTGTGTGCGCATCTCAACTTCAAGCCCCGTAAAAGGGCGAAGGGGTGCAATGTTTGATGAGGTGTTCTGCACACCCGATCTTCGATGATTGACCATATAGAGAAGAGCCTATTCGCTTCTGTTCTTGTTACTGCCGGTTTCTTGGAATCGCTTCACTGCTTAATCGCTTTATTGACTATTTCGCAGTTGACCTTGAAAAGCTTCGCAATATCACCTATCTTCTTGCCTTGATTGACTAAATTTGCGAAAGCTGGTCGCAGGTCTTCCACCTTTTGACTTGTTGTTCTAAAGCATAATAACAAATTTAAGTTAAACTTTCAAAAAATTAGGAAGGGGGAAATTGAATAACGACAAAAATTTATTAAAAGTTTGGTACTGTTACGATATTTTTCTGATTGGCTTGTTTTTTTAGATCACCTCCAAGCCCACAGACAATGCTCACACCATTGCTATTGCAGCCACTTCAGCCGCTGTTTCCTGCCGTGCCAGTGCTATTGTTCTGTTGACTACCACTGGAAGGTCACACATACTTTTTATATAGCAAAGAATGGGCAAACAAACACTACCGGCTAAATGTTTATATGTGTAACTAGTAGATATAGCGTACCTGGGAAAAAATACTGATACGGACTATCCTTTTACCCTCAATTTCTCTAAAAAAACATTTGCATACCTTGGGCTTAAGTTTTAAAGGTCATCACATGAGTGAAAGAACTGATGCTTCAGCTTCAGGATGATGACTCCAGCCAAATTCTATCTACCAAAACAATCATCGACTCTAAGAGATAACTTCAAGAGGTTCATGGTATCAGATTGTTCAAAGAGTTCCATCGGATTTTGAATCAAGTTTTCAGTGAAAACTTTTCCCTCATCGTCAACTTCACGTTTTGATCATGGTCAATAATCCGATGTAGCATCAGCGACATTGCCTGCTTTTACTTTTCGAGAAGGACAACAAGATCAGTGGCGCTGAGGCGGCTAGGAGTTAAAGAAATTCTAAGAAGATAAGGCACCGTCTCAGTGGTGGTGTTTACAATGGCTGAAGCGTGAACGACCTGGAGGATGAGCAAAGGAGCGGCAGGCCGAGCCATTTCGATGAGGACAAGCTGCGCAAGGCGTTCACGCCCTTTTCGCCGCTCTTTAACCGCTTCAGCCATTGCAAACACGTCATAAAGTACACATTTTATAAGTTTATTGCCAAAAAATGTGGGTGATCTTCGGAATAATTACTATGTGTCATGTTCAAATGATGGAGTATGCCTGACCAACCCACTTGCAGATCGGCTCATTTGTGCTCTCGCTACCGCCCTCCAGTCCCTATCATTGCAGTGTCTCGGAATGCTCAGGTGGCTCGCCAACTGCATCTGTACCGTGGAGTGTTTCCACTGTACTACAGCAAACAGGACAGGGAGAATGACTGGTTGGTGGATGTCGACAACCGCATCCATCACGGCATCAACATTGGCAAGGAGCGGGGATTCATCCACAAAGGCGATTTTGTGGTCGTCATCACTGGCTGGCGTGAAGGTAATTTAGCTTAAGTACACTTTGTGCCATGTTTCAAAAATGTTTTCATGTTATCTTTCGTTAATTTCTTCCACTTTTCAGGAGCTGGATTCACCAACACCGTTCGTCTGCTCAACGTTGAATGAGAGAGATGGTGATATGCCTCAGATGTTTACTTTTCCCAACAGACAATTCTATTCAAATTGTTGCTTTAGTTGAACACTTAATCTATCATCTATCTATGTTAGAAGAATATACCAGTGGTTTAGAAAAAGTGTTACCCCTTCCCTAACTAATCTAGCTTCGAATTGTCTTGGTTACAATTTTTGCCTGTCCCAGGGGCTCAAAATTCAAAATTGTGATCACTTCAAAACAATAAAACGCCAAGGAATTTCAAAAAAAAAAAAGAAAAATTTTGCAAACGTATCTCTTTGTCCAATTTTTTGTTACACGCCGACTGTCATTAATGACTGTAAGTTACGAAGGTGACAACCAAGTCGTGGAGGTTTGCACAAAAACTCACCAACAGGAAGCACTAAATTAAAAACCATAAATAGTAAAACAGAGAAAATAATAAACAAGCTAACAAATTGGTGTGAATCCTTTCATTCGAAAATTCTGTTCACGATACTTTAAGGAACTTTCCTGTTAAATAAACAACGAAACAACAATTGATTAGATTTGCAGAAGCCAGGGAAAGAAGAAACCCACAAGACGGAAAAAGAGTCCAGAAGAGCAGACGAATCCAAAATGCGATCCAACAGTTTAGACTTTGGCAAGTCAACAAAAAAAGGCAAGAGAAGTCTGCATGCCATTTCAGAAAACAGGCTGAAATCAACTTCCTAAAAGAAAGTCCTCAATTCTATCTAAGTAGGGTTGTCGAGCGCTCGAAATTTTCGATAAGAATAAGTTGATCTTATATTTTTGACGAATCTTTCTCCTCGTTCTTCTGCTTTTCTACTTTCATTGAAATGAAAAGCAGCAAGTTGCGTACGAGCGATGAAGCCTTTTTTTCCCTAAATAATCTTTTTTATGTTCATACGCACTAATAGACGCACTAAAATTTTTCGCTTAGCCCTGTCTATGTTGGCGATAGAATTGGATGACTCTACATAACTGGTGGTGTTTGATCCATTTAATCTGCCGATGTCATTCAGGAACTGGTCAGAGGAAACAGCCTTGAAACAGTTTTTTCAGCTGCAGAAGCTTTAATAATTTGCTTCTTGATTGCCAGAAAGATGACGCTTCGCTTCTTGCTTGGAGTTGCCGTGATTGCGCTGAAAAAAACAAGAACCTCTATAAAGGGCTGTTTCCACACCATTGGAAAGGGCAGAAATTGTCAGGTGCTATCCCTCAATTCGGTCCATTATCGTTGTGCCTTGGTCCCCCAAACTGTTTTTTTGTCTGTTTTCTGGTTTGGTCGCATCCGGCCAACAACGTCAAGCAGATTCTTTAGTGGAATAGGTGCAAGAAATGAAATATGCATCTAAGTGTTATGTCTGTTGCATGTGGGCCGCGAAGCAGGCATATGATGCAAAAAACAGCTTGGTGAGCAAGGCAAACAGATGGACCAAATTGAAGTATAGGCTCATTGTGGTTTGTTTTTATGTTTTAGTCATTTTCTTTTCAGTCAAGTCTCGTCTAAAACTGCACTCTGATTCGTCCAAAGCGTCAAAGGCAACAGTCATTCATGTGCTACAGAGTCCCTCAACGAATTTTTCAGATTTTATTCTATTTTCTGCCCCGCTATTTAAATTCTATTTTCTGCCCCGCTATTTACGTTTTTTTCCAAATGTTCGGGTGAATGCCAAATCTTGATGCATGCAGCAAGGATGGTGAATGAGAGCAGCACTGCCAAGCCGAGGACACATCTTCGAAATCCTGGAGTGGCTGCAATGCATGCTCCTGGCTTGATGGAAATGGATGAACACGCTCCTCTACGTTTTGCTATTGTCCTTCTAGCTGTTTCTGTCGGCATGGCCATCTATTTTTTCGTCAGTTTCTATAAGTAACTATTACGTTAGTAAAAGAATAAAAACCATGAATTCAACTCCATGGGTGGGACCACAAATATGGTGCTATTAGAGCTGGCCACGATCGATATATCGCATCGCAAATATCGATCGCTCGCAATAAATTTGAACCAAAAATATCGCATCGCAATATCGCACGCAAACATTTCAAAATATCGCATATCGCATCGCAAATTCCAAAAATATCGCAATGTCGTTCAATTTTTAATTTTTAAGCGCACAAAGCCAAGAAGGAGTCAATGCAGCAAGGAATGGCCCAATTC
>BBSZ01013402.1:0-17557 GCA_000981365.1 Subanguina moxae
CCTCCCTCCCGCCTTAAATTTTGCCCAAAATCCCTCCCGTCATCCCTCCCGCCTTAAATTTCGCCTAAAATCCCTCCCGTCCTCCCTCCCGCCTTAAATTTTGCCCAAAATCCCTCCCGTCATCCCTCCCGCCTTAAATTTCGCCTAAAATCCCTCCCGTCCTCCCTCCCGCCTTAAATTTCGCCTAAAATCCCTCCCGTCCTCCCTCCCGCCTTAAATTTTGCCTAAAATCCCTCCCGTCATCCCTCCCGCCTTAAATTTTTTGCTAATATCCCTCCCGCTAGCGATTTTACGGGAGGGAGGCCAACCCTAGTTGACAACCGTCCGTCTAAGTTAGAGGCAATAGTTTCACCAAAATTATAGTTCAAAAACGCGCCTAATGGTAGGAAAAAGGCTTGAATTTTATTTTAAAAATTGCATTTTTGTATGCAATTTTCCTTTAGCTTTCGTGTATTGTAATGTCCTTACTATTGTTTGCTTTTCGGCGACTGTATCGGCTTTTACACTCACTTTTAATGTATTCATATAGCTGTGAAGTGACGAACAATTGGGGATGCCGTCTTTTACATGGAGGCATGATTTAGCTATATACAATAAAATTTTATTTTCTCAGGTTAGACTGCGTTTTGTAATTTATTTTAGTGCTCTCAAAACAGAAACGAAAAATCAATTTTCTGGTTGCTGTCCTTGGCTTCTTTATTTTTTGCGCGGTATTGTTCTCAACAGGCATGTCAGACTTTTTGTAAGTAAATCTTTGTAGGTTTTGGTACTTATCCCTTATTGGGCGCGGTTTTCGAAAAAAAAATTGAAAAGTGTTTTTGGTATTCAGGTAATATGTTATGTTTTTTTTGCACGAAAAAGACTTTCTGAATTTTAGCGAGCATGAATATATTTGATCTTCCAAGGAGTGAAAGAGCAAGCATCGAGTTGAGACCTGAGAGCTGGGCACATACAAATACGGTTGAAAGAATGTGGCGATCCTCGAAGAAGCGTAACAAGATGCAAAGTGGGACTGTAAGACATCACCTAACCGCTTAGCTTGAGGAATTTTGGTGGAGAAACAGCATCAAGGAAGAGGATCCATTTAAAGAGTTGTTGGATGCTATCGCCTACTTATATGAGCCAAGGAAGAAACAAAAATAGATATCACTTCCGTTACTGTTTCTGATGTTTGCGCATAAAAGAATAAAAAGTAATTAGGAAAAATATTATTCAAATTTTTTTCAAAAACTGGGCCCAATAAGAGATAAGTGCCCGATTTTTTTGCGGTCATATTCAACTATCGTTTCAGGTTTGAAGAAAACTTTAGCAATTTTAAGTGGCCCAATCATATTGATGTAAAAGCTCAAGTACTGTCCAGGTTTATATCATCATAAAAAATAATTATTGATCAAGGTAGTTCGTGAGCTATTGGGAAAGCCTTCAGAATATCTCTATTTGAATAACTGGAATGATTTATTGCCGCTTGCAAAACCAAGCTGTCAAAACAACAAATTTACTAGGAAGCGCTCTATTCTTATTATTGTCAAGTCAGCTCCAAATCGATTATTGGTTAGTTGCTTTTGCTTTCACACACTTCATTTGCCGAATTAATCTATTTCTAGCAAAGACAAGCCATTCGCATGACCTGGGGTTCGGTTAAACAAGAAGCGAGTTTTCGGATAAGAACAACCTTTGTCATGGGCACTGAACCACTTGTGCAGTCAAATCAATTGATTTTTGACGAATCCAAAGAATTTGAAGATTTGTTAATCGGGAATTTTGTTGATCATTATCGCAACAATACATTAAAGGTGTTTTAGTTGTCTTAAAATTTTCAGAAGAAGGCACAAAACTATCTCTACTGGGTCTCAGGAAAAATGGGGCTCTAAAAACTTACATAATATGTAAGCTTAAAAAATACAATATGTTTGGTATACTTTGCTTTTTTACAACAGTTTGTGTTTCAAAACTAAAACAACAGTGCATTGCATACTTTTCGGAACAGCTTTGTTGTTGATTGCAGGATAGTTTTTTTTTGGAAAACGTTGTAAGAGTGGTTAAAAAGGCAGCGAAATTTTTGTAAACTTACATATTATGTAAGTTTTGAGAATTCTAGGGGGAACGGCTCTAAATTACCTTGCTTTTAGTTCATTTACTCGATTGGATTGGCCAAAGAATTCTGCTCTGCCGAACAAGCTATGCCCTATTTATTGCTGGTTGACGATGATTACTTGGTATTTAAGAGGTAATGACAAATAGAGACGTATTCTTAGTATCTTAGGTATCCCCAAAAAATTTGGTGTTGGAAGCACAAAGACACGCTGCAAATGAAAGGCTTTACATGGGTTGGCGTTTTCTCAGCTCTCCTTTCCGTTTAATTTTTCGGAAACACCGAGTTCGTTCTTCTCTTAGTAACTGAGTCTTAGTCAGTTAACCAAAATTATAATTCTTTTCAGGTTTCTCTGTCGGACTACCCATTTGCGGCTTTCCCTCCGTACGTAAATCGTGTATGTTTTTGTTAATAATGAAGTATCTGCAGATACATATCAGCTGGGGCAGTATTCCTTTCGGGTCAGACAGTGAAGGAGTTCTATTTGGCAATACAGCACTTAAAAATATTCGAATTTGACGATGTCTACGCTGGTTTGTTACGGAAGACTACAGAAACAGTTCTGACATTTAAAAAAAAACTTTCAGGTATAATGGCTTATTTTTTGGGAATCGTTCCCCATCATAACGAAAACTTCCCCTTCTATCGATTGGCAGACGCTTCTGAAGAGGATAAATTGAGGCAGTGGAAGACAGCTATTGCAATGCACGGCTATGAAGCATCTGAGCTTTTAGAAAAATATGCTGACATAACGAAAGTCTTTGTTGCCTAAGAATCGAAAAATTTCTTAGTGTCAATTGTTATTATTTACATGACTAAATCTTCACTTGATATCCATCTTCAGCTCACAACTTTGTTTTTTTAATTTTTGAGCATTTAACGCTTAAAATTTTGTCTTATCTTTCCTTTTTTATTTTACGGGTGGATATTGTTTTTTGCAACGTTTTACCATTGTATCCTAAGCACTTACATTTTTTATCTACAGTGTAAGCTTATATCTAAAGCTACACTGTCGGTGTAGCTGTAGGGTTTGATGCAAATCATAGATGTGTAAATCATAAGAGTATATTCTACTATCAGCTTATTATAAAGTTCGGTTGTGTCTCAAATTTTAAATCAACCTGACGTTTTGCTTTTCTCGAATATACCAAAATATGAGTGTCACGATGAGACATATTGACTTCACCCTTTTTCCGTTTCTACATATGTTTGTATTCATATTACTTCAGCAATGTTGTATTGAGATTATAGAAGCTATATGGAAACTAAAACAAACAGTTTCTACATATTAAAAATTGTAGATTAAGTAAAGCAAACCTCAAAATTAGGATTTAATTCTTTAAATAGCTTTTTATAAACTTTTGAAAGACTTGATTTGGGGGAGGGGGCGGTGATACCGTATTTCCTGTAGTAAGCGCCCCCCCCCCTGATTCAAATCTGTGTTTTTGACATTCTGTTGTTGACCTACTTTTCTAGTCAGTTCTCAGGCAAGTTACCACTTGAATTGTAGCTTATTGTTTTAGCTATAATTTGCGTAGTGACTTGCCTGAGACCTGTCTAAAAAAAGTAGGCCAAAAACACGAATTTGAATTCTGGGGGGATGGCTTATTACAGGATATATGTACATCCTAGTAGCACCAAACTTTCTTAGTAATTGCTTCTCTTATTAAAATGTCCTGTGTATCAAATATATCACTGTATATAAAAAATATTCGTAATGTGTCCATCAACGTTGCTTATTTAAAATGTAAATTTATAATGAAATTCTTTAAACCAGACCTACGTTAGTTCATCTTTACATTCTTTTACATGCTTTTTTGAGTTTTTTATGTTTGGTCGTGACACTCTTTTAGTTTTTACTCATTTCATTACTTTCCTTTACTTTTTTCACACTTAACAAAGATACAGAGAAGAAGATGTAAAAAGGTATGGTGGACACCATCTGTATGAAGCAAACAACATATCTAGGATTTGGAACGGTCTTACAGAAAGGAGAGATTTTTTACGCACACATCACGAGCGACTATAAAGGGGTGGAACTAGGACATGGAATTAAAGGAAGAGGGAATAGCCAGCACGAAGAGCCACGAGCAGCCCTCTCTTGCTCAAATGGACAGTGAGTGACACATAGAAAGAGGGCAGAGAGTAGCTTGGCTGGCTGAGTGTCAGTTGTGGGAATGCAGCAAGAAAACAGCACTTAGCAGTGAACCAAAGCAGTATAAGAAGGCTATTGATTTTGTAGTGCTCCTCTCTCTGCTCTCCCACACTCTTTAGGGATAAGGTTGAAGGGCGCGCGTGTGTGTGTGTCTGCCTGCTCCCTGTTTCATCACAGAGTGACACTTTACACATATGCACACACAAACACTGTTTTCTGCTAGTGTTGTCCGAGTTTTTGTGTATAGCTGTTGCTGGTTATGCATACTCCTTTACAGCGCGTATTTTTGCTAGTTTGTTTGTGAGTTTCTGAACTTTGCAGGAAAAAAAGAGGACTGCCAGTTGGTAATCAATAACCATCAAAAAACTTCGTGTTCTCTATCGATTTACTCAACCCCTTATCTTCTGTTATTCATTACGCCGTGTCATGTTTGCACTCAAAACTATGCAGAACATACTTTTTCACAATTATAATTTTGCTCAATTTTAGTGGGTCCCTCTACTGCTTGTACCGCAAGATCATTTGATTTGTTCAACTACCTTGTATGGTAGAAAAATTTGGCAAGTGTTGTTGTCGCTGTGTCTTCGCACTCTATGGTTTATTTTGGTAAGAATTTTCTCTTATTATTTGTGCATATTCTGGAACTGTAAGTAAAACTAAATTTTTTGGAATTATGCTTTGAAACGGCCATTTGACGCACAAATAAAAAATTATGACCAATAGGCCAGATATCAGTCGAATTTTCAAATTCTACGTTTGTAAACTTTCAAAAATAAATAAAAAAAGCAAGTACAGTCGAACTTCGATAACCCGTCACCCCAAAAAGTTGGACTCACCGCTGGGTCCGGCTATTTTGTTACCTCAATATTTAACGTCTTTTGCCAAATTTGATACTGATGTCTCTAAGGCAAAAGATCGTAAGGATTTTGAATTTGCCGGTCATTTTTACACATCTCAACAATTTTTCCTTTAAAAAAAGTTTGTTAAAAAGGGGTTTGGCCGTACTGACGGCAACAGTGTCAGGCTTTTTGAAAAACGACTGGCAAATTCAGAATGCTTGCGATTTTTTGCCTTAGAGACATTAATATCAAAATTAGCAGAAGATGTCAAAAATTGAGGCAAAAAATGGTCGGACCCAGCTGTGCATCCAACTTTCTAATGTCACTTATCAAATTTTAGGTGATAAAATCGTTAGAATCAAAAAATTGGCGATTGTTACAAATACAAAAGAGGTTGTATTTGAAAAGTAACGGTTTTTGGTCGCAAATATTTAAAAATTTATATTAATAAGTCAAATTCTTAATGTGCTCTTTTTTCCGTGATTTCTGAGCCGTCATTAGTTACACTAAGTCTCCAGTGGTACGACAACGACAAAAACAATGATAACGACAAAGATGGTGGGTGTCCCCAGTGGTCGGGCTGTTGTTGGTCGTCACCCATCAGTACGAAAACGACAGAAACATACGTCCTAAAAGAGAGAAAGAAGAAAAAGAGAATTATCTTATTATCAGTTACATACCAAGGACTATCACCTCTGGAAATTCGAGGTCACCTGCCTATGAAACATCTTTTTCAGACTGTGTTAAGTATCTCAATGGTGTATATTACATATCCAGAGAGTTTTCTAAAATGTATATCAATCGATTTCAGATCGAAATTAAGTTGAACGACAACTTTTTTTTTGTTGGGGACACCCAAACGACGATATCGTCGTCGTTGTCATTCCATTGGGAACGTAGTGTCATGCTCAAAAAGGCTATAAAAATTCAAGTTACCGTAAAACCTCTATTAATCCACTCCCCTCTCTCGTCACGACGGTCGGTGGTCAACCATTTTTTACGGATCAATCACCCGACAATTGGGTACTGACACCACACTCAAAAATGTAGCTGAGATTCAGGGCTATATTTTTGAGTATGGTGTTAGTACCCAATTGTCGGGTGGTTGAGCCGTAAAAAATGCTTGACCACCGACCGTCATGACGAGAGAGGGGGGAGGATTAATAGAAGTAAGGGACACGTGATAAGATTATATTGCATAAACACCATATATATTTTTAGATTAGTGGTTGCCCAAAAGACTAATTTCAATCTGCACAACAACTCTTCTGGTCTCTTAACTCTAAGAGAAAGCCCCCTATTAGAAGTAATCCCTAATTGACTGATTGTTTTGTGTGAAAGAATCATCTCTACAATTCTTTTGCCCCAATTTCGCACTTTAAATTTGGAATAAAAGTGTATTTGTGAGCGTGCCGGGTGATTAAAGCCCGTAAACTTTGTTCCACTCGCCAAAATTCCTTCCTCGCGGCAGTTCGTTGGTTTTTCTCGCATACTTGATTCAAGAAAGAGTGTCGGGCTGTTGTTGGCCGTCACCCACCAGTTTAACCCATGTCTTCTAGAGGGGTACTCGGTACCCTCCAGCAAAAACCAAGGCCTCAGAACGTAAACAGCGTATACTCAGGCAAGAACACAGCGGCCGGCAAGGCCTCCGGTCAGTTTCTCATCATAAATTTTTTAATGTAGATATTTATTAAATAACAGGGCCGAGCAAGCATGGTGGTCTGCAGGCACTCGGAAAAACAACTACAATTGTGCGGCGAATGTAAGCTTTTGGGATGTAAGCAGGTTTATATGTGTTGGTTTAGGCCGCCACCAGCCACACTTCCCTCTCTTAAGTCAGAATATGCTGATGACCCGTGCTTAGGTATGTTTTTTTATCTATTTTTCATGGGATTTAAATATCAAGTTTAGTTCCTGCGGGAGGTCAAGGATGGTCCAAATCAAACCACACCAGCGACAACGGAAACCAAAAATTGGCACACAGTGCTTCGGCCGGCGACTTCAAAGCGGTAGGGAGCACATTATATTTGTAGCTAGCTAGCCTGGCACGTTGCGGTGTCTACGGCATTGTAAAAGGCTGACATTCACGGCAAAGTAGTTAATATATTGGGTTGACAAATAACTTTTTTTATGAATATTTAGCAATTTTAGATGAAAAATAGCAAAAATTTAATTAATTATGTATTCTCTATTATTGCTTACGACCTGCTCCCACTTTTCGACCAGTTGGTCAATGCCACTTCGCCATAAATCGTTGGGTTTAGAATCGAAGAAGTCGTTAAGCCCTGTTTTCAAGGTCCTCCCCTTAAACCTATTTTTTCCAGACAAGTCTTAGGCAAGTTACAACTTAAATTGTAGCTTATCGTTTCAGCTACAATTTGGGTCGTAAATTGCCTGAGAGTAATCCACAAAATGTAGGTCAAAAACACAATGCCAAAAACATGATTTTGAATTGGGGGGGGGGCGTTCTATTAGAGAGAATACGGTATATGCCAATTTCCTGCTGAACACGTCTGTTTACTTATATTTTCAATATTGTTTTAAGATTTTTAGGTTTTTTAGAAATAAATAGAGTTGCTGAATTGACTGGTCATTTAATGTCCTTCTGTTATTACATACTTTTTATTAAACTTGTTAAGCTTTTTGTTAAAACTTCAATGCTGGCCTGAGTTTCTTTTTATCCCTTTTTCCATCATACGAAAAGAAAAAATTGCACTCAACAATAATACCTCTTAACTCCGTTTTTTTTGTTGTTGTTGAAAAAACTTAAAAAATTAAAAAGTCACACTTGCTGAACAGTAAAACATATCGTTCAAATTCTAGAATGGCTCCGACACTTCTGCGGAGTCAAGTTTCCTTTCGGCGATGGCAAGCGGGAGTGGACCCGACCTTCGGTAAGCAGTCTTAATGCTATCTTATTTTGTAATATCTATGAAAAAAATTTGTATTTTATAGACCGAATTGGGCGAAGCCAGCACAAGCGCCTGGGAACAACAGTGGCTCTCAAGCTTCTCTGGGAACAGCAGCAGCTCCAGCTCCTCTGTCGGATGTACAGAGCCAGACTGCAGCGACTGTTCAAGTCTACCAGCCGACACCGCCACCAAATTCAACAGCAGCAGAGGCAGCCAACAACCGGGAATTCCCTACATTAGCAGCCTCAGTAGCGGTCAAAAGCTCTGGAATGGCGGCATCAGCGGATTACGGCTCATTGAAACCACAGAGTAAGCATTGTTTTATTCCTCGTTTTATCGGTTATAATATTCTCGCTAATGCCTAGGCCTCTTTTTGTGTAAACATTTAGCACACATTCAACTCATTATAACTCGATTCTAATATGAGGCCACTTTATACTTGATATAAAGACAATATTTGGTTCTATAGGCAGAATACGCCACGCACTTGGTTCAAGAATACGCCACCCACATATTTTCTCCCATATTTTCGACATTTTTTTGCAAGAATTCTGAGAGTATTTTAATAACATTTGTATTTATACATTATAAAAAGAAATGAGGGTTGGGTACCCGTGGCCGAGTGGTTGAGTTTCAAAAAGGTTGTCTTTTACAAGATTTCGATTCCTAGTTGAGTTGTGTAGATTGAATACTTTATTAAAAAATTTATATTCTTAAATCGAGTGGCTGGCGTATTCTCCGTCCTACGTAACAAATGGGGGCGTCTTCTTTTTTTTTGCCTTGGTTCCCTCTGTCGTTTTAGCCCTTACTAAGCATTTCTAATACTAATTTCTAATACGTCAAAAGCTATTTAAAAAATGTTATTTTGTGCATTAACTAATGGACATAGAACTAAGCCTTAGACTTAGGATAGACAAATATCGACTTTTGATGATCAAAAGAGAAGGAAAATACCATTTTTATCGTTTTCAGAGCATTAGAAATGCTTGGAAGGGTCTAAAATAACAGGAGGACCAAGGCAAAAAAGGCACTCACTCGTTGTATATGGTCCAATTTTTACTGTATTAGCTATTGTTCATATAAAAATATTTTTTTTTTCACAGAAAATTGGGTGGGCGGAATGGGACAAGCTCAAGCAAAGGGCGAAGACATAAGTGCACTCATTGTTCCAGTCACAACCACTGCGCTTTCCTCCTCAGCTGGATACATTGGTGCATCTGTGCCAAAAACTGTTTCTGGACGAAAACTTCCCGAGCGTTATTGGTAAATTATATTGCAGATTTTAATTTATTTTACTATTACTCGTTGTGTTCAGCGGGGAAGTTACTCGCCAGAACTCTTCACAAAAGTACGACTGGCAACAGAAGATGGCTCGACTCTCCCTCGAGGCCAAGGAACAGAGGTCGGGAGGCCTCACTGTGTCATCGTCAAATAGTGGGTGGATCATTTTTATTAAAGTTCTTTATCAAATACACCTTTACAGCTTCAACTGGCACCGACAGAGGTGCCCAACATGCGGGTGGAGTGAAACCAGAGCTTGGCGCAGGTGCAGCATCCCCAGAAACTGTAGACGCTTCAGCTCAGCGTCGTGGTTCCGAAGGTTGTTGTTGTAGTTTTAGTGTGAATTATTTTTCAAAAACTATACAATATTTTCAGATTATCAGCAGCTGGCAGCACAGCCAGCAACACAGGTGCAAGATGCCAGGCACTACCCGCAACCGCATACACCCGCTTCCGACTCTACTGGAGGTGGTGGACCAGCTATAGTCAGGGAGCATCAAACAAGTTATGGTGGAGAGCAGCACGAAGGAGAGCCAGACCCAAGGAGTAGTTCTCTTGTTGGTCAGCAGCATCCAAGTGAACAGCATGCAAGTGGACGTCGGGATATAGGTCAGTGCGTGTATATATAATATTTCCTAACTGTTTTTAAATATTTGTTTGTATAGGTTATGCAATGGGACAGCCACCCACCGACCCGCAGCATCAGCCCAATCGGCACTATGATGCTGCTAGGCCTATTCTGGGAGATCCAACCTATGAGCATGGCGGTAATGCTGTACAACAGCCTCAACACCATCGTTACGATGAACCACCTCCACCTGTGGTAGGGACCAATACACCCCCCTCTTATCGTAGAAATGGAGAGGTTGCTATGCCAGATATATTTGAGGAAACAGCTTGTCGACGATACACAGCCTCTTCGCCTACGCCTCCAATATCTGGGGGTGGATCTTGGGGTGGTGAGGAGCAGAAAGTACACGGCAATAGATACCGCCCAAACAATCGACATACTAGTGAATCTGATAACGGGTGGTAAGCGGTTTTTGGTCCAAAATGAGTACTAAGAAATTGACCTATGCAATAAAGCTTGGAAAAACTCTTTTTTGTACGTTTCAGCACTAAAAGCATACCAAAAACACCTTTTATAGGTTTGGGAAAGAAATTTTCTCCAAAATAAAAAATGCTTAATTATAAAAAAAGTTTCGTGCTTTTAAGGGCCAGCCCGGGCCGGTGAGCGTCGGGCTGTTTAAACAAGACATTAGACCAGGCCAATTATTAAGCCAGTGCCCAGCACTGCTTGGGATACCTAAGTCTGGCCTAAAAATTAATTCTTTTGCCACTACTAGTGTTCTAGGTATGGCCCACTCAATAATGTGCAACAGCAACAATCAGCCTATAATGCCCGTCAAGGAAGCAGCAACTACCAGCCAGACCAGAAGCAGGATCAGGAGCAGCAGCAACAGAATACATGGTATGGCAGCGCTCAGCCAGCAGCTGCACCACCCAACCACCCACCTTCATTGTTGACTATGGAGACCATTGGGCCAAGCGATATGTACAAAGATGGGCGATTACAAGGTTGTCAAACTTGCAACAAATATAAAAAGAGAAACTTAACCTTGCTTTTCAAGGGCGCATACCCTATAATCCCTCCTCCAACTACTACCAGCCACTTCCATTCAACTCTCGCTCTCGCAATGGATCACTCACCTATGCTGCTAGTGAGGAAGGCTGTAGAGCCGTCAAAGGCAAGGCTTCTAACAGGAGAACTTTGGGCACTGAGGTGTCTTCAGCTTCTGAAAACGACTCCCAACATGAGGCTGGAGCTACTCCTTACTCCTCTTCCTCCACTAAATATGACTCATTCTTTAGTGGCAATGAGCCAGCTGACAAAGTAAGAGGTTTTTGACAATTAAACCATTTTCAATTTACTTTTTTACAACTTGTTCAGAATTACTGGGAAGATAGAGGCAGTCAACAGCAACAGCCAGTCTACCCACAACAACAACAAAAGATTTTAGCCGGCAAACCAGAGCAAACCCCAATGATTCGGATGTTGAAGCGGAATGATGAGAAGAGTGCAGAATACTTTGCTCACCATGCCACAGTACTGCCCTCCCAATACTGTGGCACAGTAAACTGCAAGGAGATGGTGGAGGACGAGGACGACGAGTTCAATGCCACCATCCCATTGACCCAGCTTTCACAAGGCCAGTCTACTCGCAACAATTACAAGAAAAGTGAAGTGGCGAGTGATACTGGCAAACAGGCTGGCAAAAGCAGTGCTCGTCCACAAACAGCTAGTTACCAGCGGAGGGGGGCTGGACAGCAAGCAACAGAAGAGTCCGCTGGGAGTGGTCAACAGTTTTCCCAAAGGAAGCAGAATCAACAGCACAATGGGACAGGGTTCGTTCTTTGCTAGCCATCTTTTCAACTTTGTAATCTTTGCACTTTCAGCGGGAAATTCAATCGAGTTCCAGGAGAGGGTGGTGGCAAGTCTAACGCACCACAACCAAACAACCGTCAGCCAGCTAACCATCAAGACAGTCAGCCAAGTAAATCTGCATCTCCTACTGCTCCAACCTCTGTCGCTAATTCCTCCAACAAGCTTGCAGCACCTGTGACAATAGCTCAACCTCCAGTCGACAATGTTTGGGAGAAGAGAATGGAAGAACGCGAAAAGCCAAACACCACTTATCCGCAGGTTAGTAATTTAAAAAAATCAACGAAGCTGTCTAGCTAGTAGCAAATGAAATCAATACTAAACACCAAAAGACGACCTTTACACGCAAAATCTAGTGTCCATATTTCCCCACTACTGGTAAATAAATGACTGCTTGTGAAGTTTCTTTTTGTTGAAAAACGGCAAACCCGATAATGTTGACCTTATCAAGAAAGATTTTAAGATGTAATGCATAAAAAATAGTCAGCCGATGTGGTCAGTCAATGGTGGTCACTTACCGTATTCTAGAACCACACACCCCTCCCCTACCCTAATTCAAAATCGTGTTTTTGGCATTGTGTTTTCAACCTACTTTTTGGAGACAACTGCCAAGCAAGTTACCACTCAAATTGTAGCTTATTGTTTTAGCTATAAATTGGGTGGTAACTTGCCTGAGACTTGTTTGGAAAAAGTAGGCCAAAAACACAATGCCAAAAACACGAATTTGAATTAGGGGTGTGGTTCTATTAGAGAGAATACGGTAAATTTGTGTGCAGTTGATAGTTGTCCACAATTTAACCTCTTTTAGAGCAAACCCAACAGCCAATTCGACTACCACTTCCCTAGCATGTCTGATGCTGCCAAACAAGAAGCAGAAGCTTTAGCTGCAGCTGAAACTCTGGATTTATTTGGCAGTCAACAAGCTCGCTACCAAGATGTTCGCATTGAGCAGCAGCACAGTAGTAGAGGAGTGCCGTCACGGCATGCCGACAACCAATGGAATCCACTCACATCTACTCACACTGTGTCCCATTGGAATGACGACTTCTCTTCTAGCAATAAGGAAGGTGGTCGAAGGCAGCGCAACCACAAGAGCAATGAACAAGGCGGAGAAGCTGCTTTTCACTTTTCACAAGACCACATCTTTAATGCTTCCGACAACACTTATGAAGGAAATAGAAGGGAGTTTGTGAACTCCTCCAAGGGACCTAGGTTTACAGCTAATGGTGGCTCAACAAAGCGTTCGCAAATGCCACTTAGAGGGGGCACAAAACAAGTGGGCAGAAATCAAACAAGTCGAGGAGGAGGAGATGCTCCTGCTCACACAGCTAATCGGCCAGCTGCAGGCAAGCATGGAAGGCAACACAGAGGGTTGCAGCAACCTGCTGCTACCAATAGTGCTGCTCATGAAAAATTGGGTAGTCAGTTGAGACCAAGTGTTAAAGAGCCTGGCTTAAACGCACAGGTTAGTTACTTGGTGATGGCCGTAAGATTAACTAAGCTATTTTAGCCAGAAGAGAAAGACAACTTCTCCAACATGGATGTCTTCCATGCCGAAGACTACCACATTGAGCCAGCAACGGACGGTTCTTATCCCACTCCTAATACCGACTTCACTGGCCAGTCTGCAGATGGGGGTTCTAAAGGCGGCTCCTCCTCTGCTCGAAGAGGCAACAAGCGGACTAATGCTGATTCTCACTATGCAAATGAGGCAAGCTTTTGTTGCTACCTCTTTTAGACTTATTTTTATTGCTAGATAATAAGCATACTTGAACATGAAAAGATGTGAAATGAAGTACAGCAAAATAAGCTTTTATATGTTGCAGACATCTTCCAACCATCCACGGCCAAACAATCGAGGTGGTCGGTCGTCAGCCAACAGCGGTGTTTATGTGAACAGAAATTGGCGTTCTGGAGACCAACCCAACACTCGTCCTCTGAACAATAAAACTGAACGTACGACTGGGGAAGTGTCCACTCCATGTGAGGAGCCACAGGAGTTGGTGGTGCACAAACAGGGCGGCAATCGAGCAGCCCAAAAGCGTAGCACTGGCAACACTCGACCCAATGCAACCATTCAACATGTGTGTTCACTCCATACAAACCAATACAACAAATTTAGCAAAATTATTTTAGGCAAGAGGTGCAGCATCTAGACAACGCAACCCAACTAAAGCTACTCGCTACAAAACTGATAGCAATGCCAACAACACATCCTCCTCATCCAATCGACATTTGGCAGACACAGCCGGTCAATTAAAAAGTCCAGTCATTTCTGATGGAGGGGTTGCAGAGGAATGGGAAACTGCTTCCGAAAGCAGTGATTTTGCTGAAAGAACAGGTCGAATGGAGGAAGAATCTGAAAGCAACCACCAGTCGGGCCACACCTCCAACAACACTCACTTGGGATTTGAAAGAAAAGAGTAGGTGCACCATATATTCTGCTGAACCAATACTTTTGTGGAACAGAAAAGTATTTTTCACCAATTTCAACTCTTTTGCCCACCACTCTTAAAAAATGAGAAATATATAGTCCAGGGGCTAAGCGCACATTTGAAAAATGAAATATTGATGTTTTTAGGCGTATTTCTTTAGACTGAGCTTTAAAAAAATGCTTAAGAGGCTTAAAAGCATCAGAATTCGCCATTTTATTTGAGCAAATCGATAAGGATGGATATTGAGGATGATTGACCTTGAGTTTGATATAAATTAAGACACCGAATGCACTTATGAATGTGGGAGTCAGATGACTAAAGCTTGTTGTAGCCGAAAATCTGCCTCCTCTTGCTGCTCATCGTTCTTATCTCTCTTGTACACATCCTCCTGTTCATCAGTGAAGTGTTCCGAATTGAGTATGACTGAAGCTGATTAATTTACCTACTTTAAAATTTTATTTATCTAAAAAACTGGTGCCCGCACATTCAAATATTTGAAATCACTACTGGTTCGCATAAACATGCTCCTTTAAGGCATGAACATGAATTAATTAAGGCCAAAATTAAATAAATATGCGGAAGAAAAGCTTTTCTGCACTAAAAGTCAAAGAAAAAAATGTTTCGTCCTACTAGGCTTTGCTTTTTTGTATCAGAGTTAATTTATTGCATTTAAGGAATATGAAGAAACCCGCAGGAAGTTCTGGTAAAAACACCAAAACCGGGCATAGAGGACATCCAAAACTAGTACATGGAGACAACGCAAGTGAGCAACACAACACTTCTTCCATTACTACGGCCAAATCTCAGCAGACTAGAAGCACCGGTCAAAAAAACGTGAAACCCGCCAGCCATACGTAAGTTTGGCTATAGGTCCAGTGTGTGAGAGAACAAAGGAATTGGTGATTATAGGTACCAAGGCAGCTCCGCGAAAAGCAACAACAACAACAACAGTAAAGCTCGCTCTGCCTTGTACACTCATAAACAACACTCTAACAACACCAAAAACGCCCGCGACGACCGAAAAGGTAGATTGACTACCGGATTTCCTACAAAATATGACCACTTAATTAACAGCCTATTTTTGCAGGTTCAGATGTCCAAAAGAACGGCATGTCTAACCACTTTTCGGCAAGAGATGGGCTGGCGGGTGTGGATATCAACAACGCGAGCGTAGTTATTATAGACTATCATCCAGATGGTTTGCTCAACAGTTCTGTGGGAGGATCTCGTGATGAGTCAGAAGCTGGCGATTTCGAGGAAGTATTATCAAAAAGATCTAAGCGACAACGTCTCTCCAAATTGGAAGAAAAACGTAAAAAGGAGCAGCTGGAGAAAGAAAGACAGGAAAGGATTCAGGCCAAGCGAAGCAAACAACAGCAGCAGCAACATCGTCGTAAAGCAGAGAAGGGAGGTAGTGCACCACAAAATGAAAGTCAGTTTTGGATTACTTTTACTGCAGTCTACTTTTGATTTGAATTGAAATGCATTTTGGAAAAGTGACAATAACTCTATTTAGGTACACCTAAGGACTAAAAATTATTTTTTTATGTAGCCTTATTCTGCTTGACCAACCATGCAGAATTCCGCTCAAATTCTAGCTTTTTTTATGTTTCGAGCAAAAATTATAACACTGCTAGAATCAATCGAAAACAGACCTCTCATATGTGCTTACCGCAAATCCTCTACAGTCAAACCTGGATAAGCCGACACCCCCAAATTTAAAAAAATGTGTTTGTAGCATTGTGTTTTTGACCTATGTTTTGCTGGTGTCTTCTGGGCATGTTGTATACCAAAACGTAGCCTAGAATCTAAGCTAAATTTTTATATACAAGATGCCCAGAAGACATTAGTAGAGCATAGGTCAAAAACACAATGCCACAAACACATTTTTTTGAATTTAGGGGTGTCAGCTGAAATTTTTGAGCCTTAAGCCTCGGAAATCTCCTACTTCACTTTGAATTCTGTGCACAATGAAAAACAACTCTATCAAAAGTTTTATTCCACCATAAACAGACAAGACAAACGTACAATAAAAAAACCCTTATTCAAAATACTTTTCCTCCGCTGATAATACACTCATTCTTTGACAAAGGCAGACAAAAGTAGCGCGCAGTTCTTTCCTTCTTGGAAAGGAAAGGAGAGGTTTGGGCATTTTGGAAATGGGAGGTTAAAACAAAAATTTCTTTTTGAAAGTTCGTCCAATAAAAACAGTCCACAAAACTCATGTAAATATGTTGTCCGAGAATAATCTTAAAATTACAGCCTCTGCTGATGACCATGTACACACAAAGCCGAAGGAAGATTGCAGCAGCAAGAGTGATCCTCCAGTCAGTGTAGTGGAGCCTTCACCTCTGATGCTCTCTACCGCCCTCTTTAACACAAACTCTTGCGGCAATGTTTCTAAAAGCAGTAATGTGTCACCCACCACAACTAAACCAGCAGGTAAATAAATAAATGAATAAAATCACTCTTGACCAAACTCATTCAGGAGGTCTGAATGGACTGGGTGGCAGCAGTCTGCACGATGTGACCAGCAACTCGACAACTGTGTGGAACGACAGCCACACTCTCAATACTATGAACGACTTCTGCACTACTCTTAATGGTCCAGTGATTCCATCGCCTATAGCTAGGCCTATTCGAGTGCTCAATGACAATATCCGAAAGAGCTCCACCTACTCCTCTTCCAAGAGTCTAACAGCTATTGAAAAACCCGAACTCGACTTCACCAACTATGACCCACTCAAAACAGAAGGAGGCTCTGAGCCGACAAAAAGAGCTACCTCCTCTGCTTCTAAGTCACCAATTGGTGTTGATGAGGGCAGCAGAAGTCACCAACGCCAGCACAGCAATGACGATCACGCTCAGCTGCAAAAAAAGTTGGACAAGGTGAAAAACTTTTGGCCTGGCTCCTCCTCCACATCCACTGACCAACCACTCGACCACCAACAGAATGGAGGGCAAAAGAACTCACCCAAAGAAGTGATTGGCAAAAAAATAATTGATGAGAATGCCTCTACAACTATTTCCTCCGTAACTTCCTCCTCTATAACTGCTAATGGAGGTCAGAGAGAACATAGCAATCACCAAAACACTAGTGGTGCAATGCTGCCTCAGTTCGGAAGTGGTGGTCAACAGCCAGCCTTAGCGACTACAAGAAGCAAAGTTACAATGGAGTCCTTCCCGCCAACCACTACAAATACGCCTCAGTCACCAATTACTTCTACGCTCTTTGGTGAGTTGATAAAAGTGACAAATTTCAATCTAAGATTAACATATGCAGTCGAGTCTCGATTTAGTGTAGTCTCGATTTAGTGTACATTTTTTCTGATCCCCAGCGCCTACACTAAACGAGACTCGACTGTATCGTATTCTCTTTCACAGAACCACACCTCCCCCC
>BBSZ01013406.1:6659-24585 GCA_000981365.1 Subanguina moxae
GCACTCATTTGATCGCAACTCATTTGATCGCAAATCATTTGATCGCAAATCATTTGATCGCAAATCATTTGATCGCAAATCATTTGATCGCAAATCATTTGATAACAGCACCATGTTTTAGTTACTGGAGCTGCGCAAAGAAAAGTCTTGAAATGCATTTATGGTCAAGAGTATTGCTCGGATTCATCTCGCAGGTAAGTCTGTGCGCGCATCTCTAACCCTTCAAGTCTCCTACGCCCCCGGAGGGGCCTTGGAGGCTTGGGGTTGAGAAAAAAAATAAAACGTGTATGCATACCAGAGTTTCTCTATGCAGTAAGCCCCAGTTAACAAAACTATGTTCAAAATCTTTTTTTTTTGATTGAGCCCTCCTTAGCCATACTCCATACGCCGAAAATTATGATAAAATGATTTGCGATCAAATGAGTTGCGATCAAATGAGTGTGTACGAATGGAATATCTAGATAGGCGCGCTTATTAAACCATACTACAAACTTAAAAACTCCCAAGTAGGTCCCCCTCTCAACATTCTTTTTCGAGTGAGTAGCTTTAAACTCCTTCCTTCCTCAATCACTAACTGACCTGATACTGCTGGAAAAAAAGTCGAAGAAAAAACATTTGAAGCTAATATCCTTCAACTTTACCGAACATCGACAGTGTCACAAATCAAAACATAGCCGACAAAAGAATTTAAGTCTTTATTGATACTGACAATTGTAGTCTGCAATGTCCCAATTGCCCACCACTTTCTCTGGCTTCAGCATAACAACACCAGCAGCGGATGGCTCCACATAAGAGATGTCAAATTCTTGATCAGCAACACAGTCGTGATAAAGAGCCAGTTCCATGCACTTTCTCAGGATGCCGAGCGCTTCATCCCGACTCATCTTACCTTCCTTAGAACGATAATTGGATTCCACGGCCTGATTGAGAAGCCTGAATAATCATCAACACCAAACAAAATTAAATAAAGTTGAAATGATATTACATAGCACCCATGCCAGTAGCGACGCTCTTGGTTTCATAAGCAACTCCACGAGGCGTAACAACACCAATGAACGGCGCCTTGACGGTTGGGTCGTCAGCAGTAGGTTGGTTACCTATAAAAAAACCTTTTATCGATCTGAAAACTGATAAAAAAAAAAACAACCAACCAACTACAACCAAGGTATTCCACAATGGGTTCATCTTGGAACGTCGATAGTAAAGGAAAGAAGTCAAGTAGGCATGAATCATCTTCGGCGTCAATGTCAAGGTGCGGCTGGAACACAGCAATTCTTCTTGACGACGCTCGATCACATTCTGAAGCCACTGAAAATCCGCATGGTCACCACCGAAAGAAATTATACAGTCAGCGTTCACTAAATAAAGAAGAAATAAAGTAGAAACGCACAAAGAAATTTAACTCACCTCGATACTGTCGACCAACTCCCTTGTAGCGCGCAGTCTTCCCATAAGAAACCACACGATCCGAAGCCAAGGCAACACCACCATCATAACATAATCCAACAACCGAAGTTCCGGTGCAAGTAGGGTTCCTGAAATACAAAAATAATAAAGAAAATAAAAAACACCGTCAGCAATTTTCAGTAAACTCACAACGTATGCGATACTGGATACTTGTCCATTTCACTTCTTTTCGCCTTTTTGAAAAGGATAATGGCTATAAAAGTTTTATGTTATCAAAGCTAATTTTAAATGCCGGTGCAAATAAATAAATCGACCAGGGACATATACATTCATCGAATAATATTCCACCAAGTTTAATCATCAAAACAAAACAAATTACATCTGAGTCGTCAAGAGAGATGCGCCAATTTAAAATTCATTCTTCGACAATATATGTGGACTAAGCCTTAAGCTACGGTATATGGCAAAATCCCCTCGGACAAAATCTTCTCTCTCATCTCTTATTATTTCGTCGCATATCATAATTCCACTTTTTGAAAACCCTGATGGACGGTAACCCTAGAGCCTGTTGAACCTTTCCTCGGATTTGTTTAATAAATGGGCCTAGGTTTGACTTGACTTTGTGATGCTTCTTACTTCTGATCGAACTCCGGATTTACTTGGGAATGCACAAAGTTTGGCGCTGAGGTAAAAAGAAACCTGTCGCCTGTTTAAAAAAACAACTGGAATGCCTTCAAAGAAGATCAGTAAAGAGTCAGCGCATGGATCAGAAACTTTTTCAACAATGTTGGCAAGGATGATCAAGAAGAGGCCGGCATTCTTTTAGCAAGGGTAAGATTCTTAACGCGTTGCTTCTTTTCTTTCAACATGCTTGAGGTCTTCACTTGTTCGCTACGGCATTTATTGCTGTATCCTGTGTATTTCTTGCATGTATCTGATCCGTGTATCGGAATTGGTCAGTTAATTATGGATGTGAAAATCTTCCCCAAATCCGTAAAGTTTCCACAAACTTTCCGCCGAAAGATTCTTTCCGGAAATTTAGACAGCTTTACCCAAGTAAAATTTAAAAGCGCAGTTGTTGCTTAAGTTGAACTGTTTGACTTATTTTTTAAAGCAAAAACTGATTTACACTTTTAATCGTCTGTTGATGGAATACAATGTGACATAATTCACAATTTCCTGATTGCAATGCAGAACATACACACACATAAACAATCAACAACTATAATAAAGCTACTTACAAGAACAGCAGAAAAAGACAAGAGAACAACACTGCCCCAATATAAACACAGATATAGACGTATAAAACATTTTTCTAGAAATCTGCCCCAATTTTTTTATCCATAGCTTTTGGCTTTTTTGGCTATCTAGAGGCAACTTTAAATCTGATTTTGTTTGTGTTGTCCACGATTGAAAAAAAAAAGGTTTTTTGAAGATCGAAAATTCCAAACATTCGTCGTAGTTTTCCGCCCCCACGGTACACTGTGTTTTAGGGTGTTTTCAGACCCCAAATACCACCACTTTGTATACAACTAAAGACCCGTGTACAATGGTGGCATTTGGCTGCAGTGTATGGCTATATCTGTGACGATACGGTGTGTACAATTGATTACTACATGCCACATTCACACGCTGCAGTCGTCATTGTACACAGGCCTTAAGTCTTTAGACTTAGGGTAGGCGCCTGCTAACCTTAAACCTGCGAAGTGACTTGTTTGATATAATACCGTATAAACACGTCGATAGAATACATATATATTAGTTCGAAAACACACTATTTTAGGTATTTACCTTAAAAAACCACGAGGAAAATCAAAATCTTTGGTTTTGAGACACAGCACGCATATCATAACTTTGATTATTACATATCCGTAGCAGGTATCAAGATTGCGCTCAATTTTTGATTTTCCATCAGCCTATATAGATTATTCGCAAATCAAATGGCAAACCTGATAATGAAAACTGGATGGAAAATCGAAATTTCGGTCAGGTCTTGCATATCAGAATTGCTACTTGACCTACGAAAATTCGAGATACAGGCTAATGGGAACTAAAAAGTCCCGCGGACTTTTGATAGACTTTAGATACCACGTGTCCAAAATAACTCTCACCTCGAGTTGAGTCTAATGTGAAAAAATGTTCCAAATAGAACGAGTAAAAATATAAGTTACAAGAAAGAGACGGTGAACAGAACTCTTGGAAAAGCCTTAAATTCCGAAAAAAGACCTAGCGATCGAAGAATCAGAACTAAACCTTTCAGCAATACAACACATAAAGCCTAAACACCACTCATAAAACACAATAGATTGACAACCAATATAAGATGAACTTTATTCATTCTTTTCAGAAAAGCAAGTCTCAGAGCATTTGATCAAGTATAAATCGCGCTGAAATGTCTTTGCCAAATTCAGACACTGTCATCTAAAATAAGCAAACGGTTTATTTCTGTTATATAATCAACTATGAGAAATAGTTTCCAATCAACTATATATAAATAGTTCAACTATAATAAAACCGAGTTTCTACACTTTTACAAAAATAAACCAACCATGAAACCACCACCGGGTTTTGTTTGGGCTTTTGCTACAGGTTCTCACGTAAAAGTTGTTGTCTGGAGGCCGCTTTTTCTCTTTACAACTAGAGAGCATTGAAAGAATAGAAAGGCAGACCGACTGAACAGAAAGTGCCGGAGTCCTTCAAAGAAATTATTTTAAGAGCAAGTTTTTTCGCATGCTTAGATAAAGCTTACCAGTCATCTGTAAGAATTGAAAGACAAATGTGACCATTGGAGTAGACGTGAGGATGGACTGGAATATTGTCGCCCGTAAACATCACCTGAAATAATTAAAGTAGATGCACTTCTTATAAATTTGAAAAACCTGATAAGCTTACCTCTGGAGAAGAGAAAGGGTACTGATCATCGAACCGGAACTGGAATTAAAACTTTTTTTAGTCTACGACATGAGAAATAAGTAACAGTTAACTATGAGAAGTAGAATCAGTCTACGGTTAGCTACCACTAAAAGTTCTACATTTACCTGTAAAGTAAACTTTTCTCCTTCGTAAAGTGTACTGCTTGCTCCGTCAACTGCAAAAGTGATGTTACATCATGATGCCAAAGTAAACCTAAAGTTCTCACCAACAACTGTCCAAATGCGCAAATCTTCATTATTTTTTACTTTGACCCCTATTGGCGGCTAAAAAGTAAAATCACCGTATGGTCCAAATTTTCGGAACGTCTCGTTTTTCTCTTTAAAAACGCAGCTTTTTGTCTGCATTCTTTCCTAACTGAAAGTTGAAATTCTAAACAATCCAATGAGATTAAAATTGTACCGATACCGTAGCCAAAAAAAACAGAACCAGCTTTCAGTAAAATAATAAATCGGTGGAAAAATAAGACATTTTTAAACACGAAAAATTTCGTGTTTTTAACGGCGGTATCGCAAATATTTCATCTCATTTGATTGTTTAGAATTTTAACTTTCAAACAAGAAAAAATGCAGACAGAGAGCTGCGTTTTTAAAGAGAAAAACAAGACATGCCGAAAATTTGGAACATACGATATGTTGGTTTCCAACGATGGAAAAATTGTTATTACCTCTGTTACCATTTGACTAAGTTCCTTGGCAAGTCTTCTCGCGCATGCATCCATTTAAGTAATTTCTGCAGCAAATTCAGTAATAGCAGGGAATTACAAGGCAGAAATAAATTGCAGGAACAAACCTAAAACCAACCTCTTAAAACCAATTTTCGGAATGTCTACAAGGCCTGTACATGTTAGGAAAATGACATGAAACAGCAAAAGTCTAAATTTCACGAACGGGTGGAATGTTAAATCGGAGTAGAGACGAAAACAAAACAGTAATTGAGAGCCTTTGAAGTGTAACTTCTTCCCTAAACTTTAGACTATATCTGGCCGGTGGTAATAACTTTTTAGCCGCTATTTTCTCGTTTATGACCACTAATTTTTCCCAAGGTCTATACAGTCGAAACTTTATATAGTGCGACTCTATACAGTAAAAAACTCTATATAGTCTGCTTAACTTTTTTAACCATCACTACAGTCAAAACTTATTTCTCTTAACAAGAAACCGCACAGCAATATTACTGTATTCTCTCTAATAGAAGGCCCCCCCCCCTAATTCAAGATCATGTTTTCTAATCTGAGCGGCTAATCTGAGTAAAATCGATGAAGGCGGAACTGAAAAGCAAGCAAAGCTAAGAGCGGTGAAGCACGAAGAGCTGGGAGAGGCGGTCCTGCGGTGGTTCAAAGCAGTATGAAGCGAAAACGTCCCGATGTCTGGACTTCTTCTGGCGGTAAGATTGGTTTATGTTTTCTTGTTCTGACTAAGGAGTGGGAATGGGCTTTAAAAATTTCACTTTTGTCCCATTTTTGCTCGCTACTATAGTTTAAAAAATTTGACAGCAGAAATAGATATTTTGACGGGATATTTCATATACATCCACTTTTGCAATAAATTTTTCGAGAGTGATATACCAACTTGCAGCGTTTCCTCTCCTCTATCAAATAAGATAGCAACTTTAGCAAAAAAGAAATGTAGGATAAATCTTGAAAATATTCTGGAAGTCATGGGTCTTCAAAACCGTTTAAAAAGTTAGTTTTTCAGATTTTCGTGCCATTATATCCTTAGTATCCATATTCGTATTCAGCGTCAAATTTCACGCCAAATTACTGCATTCGAATCAGTATTAGGCTTTTTTTTTATTTTCCTCGGTCCCCTCTTACCATTGGGCAGGAGGGGCTTATTTTAGAGAGGGGCTTCTATAAGAGGTAAGGCGGTAGATGCCTGGTGTATATCCAAAGAGATACCCGACCAGAACATCACAATTTGCAAAATAATATCAATAAAAATCCTGCTTATGTTACGCTGTACAGCCTTTTACTTTCTTCACTTTTTTTCTGGGTAAAGCGAAAGAAAAGTAAAAGTTGAATCTCATAAAGAGAGTCAAACAACAGGATTGAGCAACAACCAACTATTTGCAAGATAAAAAAAAACCTTGGCTAAATGATGCAAACCAGTTTTTGAAGGAAGATAAGAATTGTGCAAGGTCGACTTATTCTCCAGTCTAAACAACTCAATCCCCCAGCCACATAACCAAAATCACAAAATTATTTTTTCTTTTATTGATCTTCGTCAAAAGACAATTTAGCATGCAAAGTACCCAGAGATAAGACAAAGTCAATACTACTCAAATAGTTTTTTTTTCGTCTTACTACCACTCTCAGCTGAGTTGGAGCAGAAAGGAAAAGAAATCGATTAGCAGACACACTGGACAGCCAAGGCAAGGACGCACAGACACTGCACTCGAAAGAACGGGCGTATTGACTGGTGCGCTCTCACCTTGTCACATCATGTGTGCCATTCTGCAATATATATTGAACGACTACTTGTATGCGAAGCGAAAAACATGAGAAGAAGAAAATTAGCCTAAAAAGAGATCACTTACCGTAAAAACCTCTAATAATGCCCCCGGGGGCATTATTTTTCGACCCCTCTCCACGGGAGGGCATTATTAGAGGGAGAACATTATTTTTTGATCCTAAAAATCGCCTCCATCAAATCGTATTTTCCAACCCCATCTTTTCAATTTTCCTCAGTCTTCACCCCATCACTATCTTTCATTTTTTCCAGCGTCAAGATGTCTAGCGGATGCGAGGAAGAGGAACTACAACTACACAACGACGAAGGTATGGTAGTGAATAGGAAGCGTGCAAGGAATAACGACTCAGCTACCACACTCGAGGCAATCAAGTGGGCACGCGACATCTCCACCCGCTCGGGAAGCTCATAAGAGTCAAGCTACAACCACCGTGCTCAAGGAACTTGTTATTGAAGCCGCCTATATTCCAGGAGGTTGCACGAAGTTTATTCAGGTGAGTTCATTCATTCACACTCTTTTCAACCTATCATTTTCTTTTTTTATTCTTAAAGGCTCCGGACGTCTCATGGAACAAACCATTCAAGAAAAAAATCCGTCACTACTATAATTTATGGATGCTCAACGGTGATCGGCGAGAGTGGATGGCAGAATGAAAATCTGAAATTTTTAAAAGCAGAATTTGTTTTTGATTCTCATTCTGCTTTTGAATGCCTACTTTCTGATATCAAAAAGTAGGCTTTCAAATGCAGAATGAGAGTCAAAAACAAATTCTGCTTTGGAAAATTTCAAATTTTCATTCTGCCTTTCATTCTGCTTCTGATTATTGGAAACACTGGTACCAACCCGATGCTATGGACATTGAAAACCCTTGTTCGGTGTAATTAGTGTCCTTGCACGAAAGCCTTACAGTGTTTTGAGTAAAAGTTTTATATGATTTTAGTAGCAGCTTGGCCCTTGTTTCAGTCTTTTTTTATCAAAAAAATTTCAGGGCGAGCATAATTAAATGCAAAAAATGACCTTTAAAAGTTGTGGCCATTTAAATTTGTCAGAAGGAGTTTTTAAGAAAAACGTGTCTTCTTTCAGCTATTTTGATGATTAATGTAGAATAAGTTGTAGGTTTCGTACTTGAACCAGCTTGGCCTATGATCGACAACATCAACTCTGTTCCAGCTAGAATTGTGATTCTTGGAACGTCCAAAATGAAACTTTCGGAGAGGTTAAATATACATTTTTTCATAGTTAACTGTTTGTATGGTTAACTATTTCTCACACCTAATAGTTATTACGGCTTACTATTTTCACAGTTAACTTCCCTTACAGTTATTAATTCTCGTACTTGGATAATCTATAATTAACTATTTTCACAGTCAACCGTACAAATAATGGCCAACAAAGCTGTTGTTGGGAGCGAAATCTCTCTCAAAATTTTGATGGTATTGGTAGTTACAAGGGTCAAATTGGCCGAAAAACTGGTTATTTCACTTACACATTAGCCGATAATTACTCAAAGATGCACCAACAGTTTAAAATATAAGGGTTTTGAGTAGTGGGCATATTGATCACCTGTGTCCCACAGTGTACCCAGTTGGTATGGTTACAATTCCACCTGCTACAGTTAATATCTTAATTCCAGTTGTAAAACATCTATTATTAGTATGAACTCAAAATTTTTTTAGATTCAGTCAGCTGAACAGTGACACTAATGGCAATAGCAGGAGTCTCGGCAAAACAAACTATGGTCGTGGTTATGAACCTCAACTCTCTTCCTCGTCTTCTTTCGGCAATAGTGGGGCTCTGGTCAGTGACAGTAATGGTCATCACCCCCTAGAGAATAGCAACGGCAACAGTTTCCTCTTCGACGACTATATGAGCAATGACCTCTTTTCTCGCCGTGGTGCTGGTGAGCCTACTACTCGAGCAATTGTAGGTAACCGTCGACCACTGGTCAGAAAACAGCAGGCTCGAAGATATCAACCTCCTATTCGTCAACACTACTCTTATGCTCCTGCTAATGATTACTATGGTTAGTGTTAGGTAACGGGGTGGGTAAAGATGAGATTGTTAGTTGACCACCTTCTCAGCAATAAGTAATGAACCAGGGGTACTTGTGCTGTTTCCCCCCCCCCCCTAATTTTTGAATTTTGTTGTTGGATTTTAGGTTTTAACCATTTCTAAGTAATTCTTATGCGCAAATTATCATTTCACTGGATAAAAGGAAGCTATTTGAGACCATATATTGAACATAATATCTGGACCCCTGAATTTCTGTCGCCAACAAAAATCAGACACGTATCCCTCAAAGACAGAGCGCGCTGTTCCAAATTCGTGCTTATGACGCTTTTTGAATTTCTGCCAAAGCTGCTCAATAAGATTAGTGTGAGCGCAGCAGTAATTGGATCCACGAAGTTGACCGAATGAACTCCGAATTCATTCTAGAAACTCGTCATCGTTCCAATTAAGAATCTTTTCATACAATTTTCCGAGAGTAAAATCACGAAGTTCTTCCATTATGAGACTAAAAAAAAGTCGGAAAACAACTTTTTTAGCGCATAAGAATTACTTAGAAATGTTTAAAACCTAAAATCCAATAACAAAATTCAAAAATTAGGGGGGGGGAAACAGCAGAAGTACCGAACCAGGAATAAGTAGCCTAGCGGTAGAGCTCGGAGGAAGTGTAAAACCATTATGTGAAGGTTTATTTAACTTTTGTATATTTTTTAAAATAATATCACCTATTTTTCCAAAGATTATTATTTTCTGAGGCCTTTTAGTAGGCAAAATGAGCCTTTTTATCTAAATTTTAAAGCAAGATTTGAAATTGTCGGAGTTGCCGAGATATGATCAGAGCTTGGGTCAATGACATCTTGAAACACTGACCATGCTAACCAAATAGCTTTTATGGTGATCTGGTCTTGCTCACTCCTTGTTAAAAGGCCTTGTACGTGTAAGTTATCTAAATATTTTGCTTGCTTTAAGATGATGAAGACCTGTTCAACAGCGACTCTTTGGACAATGTGGATGTGGACCCTTTGAGTCTGCCATTGGACACCTACCGTGACTTGACAATGGCTAGACGTCGTGGTAGACGCCCTTTCCAAAGCTACAAAGGCTTCCAAACCATTTACTCCTTGCCTGGTCGGCGTGCTCCCAAGAGAGGTGGATAATTTCTTAACTGTTGTTTTAAAGTAAATCACCTTCTTGTTGACTAGGCGGCATCTTGGCCGACAAAATTTATGAGTACTATCAGCCACGCCCAAGCATACGACAAAGAACAACCAAGGTTAATTTTTGCGTTAAAACCACTACTGTTCCCGCCTTGTTTATAAAATTTTCAAATTTTCTGAACCTTCGTAATAGGCGAAATTTTACGAGGAATCTGAAAAAAAAAAACGTGAAAAAGTTGCTTAATCGCTGAAACGGTGACACTCGCAATTCCAGCTAGAGTTGTTATTTTTTCGGATAATTTCCAAAGCCACCAAGGAGTTTTCAAAAAAATATATATTGAAAACTGGAACTCTTATCAGTACTTATAAAAAATGAGAAAAAAGCGTAATGCTTTTAACTCGCAATGATCACAGTTACTGTATTTTCTAATAAAGTCGGGCTTCGATTTACTGACATTTAGTGCCGGTCTCGAGAGCACTATATCAAGACTGCAAAGTTTTTGACTCTACTGGATTACAAAAGTCAACCTAGGTGAACACGGTATTCGCTGAGTCTCCGCTAACCTACGCTAGCCTACCCTAAACCTAGGGCTTACCGTATAATCTCTGACAGAGCCACTTCCAAGAGCTGGGCCATTTCTTTTTCCTCACATGTCAACTGAAGCTTTGCTCGACCGCTCGGCAGCGGCCCTTGCTCCTTGAAACAGTAAATGAAGTCATCTTTGCTCCCATCGGTGGCATTTGTTTTTAAATCGTGTTCTTGGCATTCTGTTTTTGACTGACTTTTTGCAGATAACTCTCAGGCGATCTACCACCTAAATTGTAGCTAAGATGATAAGCTAAAATTCGGTGGATAAATTGCCTGAGAGTAATCTGCAAAAAGTGAGTCAAAAACAAAATGCCAAAAAAACGATTTTAAATCAAGGGGTGGGGCCTTATTAGAGGAAATACGGTAACTATAATATCACAGTTGACTACTTTTACAGTTGACTGTTTTTGGTATGGAATTTAACAATTAACTCTTCTTATCGTCAACAATTTTAGCGCACACCCATCCACAACCGCATCACCATCAAACGTTTGGCTAGGTATGCGCTTACATCTTATATTTTTATTTTAAAAAGCAATTGTTTTTGTAGACCTGTTAACTTTTCCAATTTATACAACTATCGAGGTTCCTCGACAAATTTCAATCGTCGAGGAGGCGGTACAGCTGCTCGGTTTAAGCGGGGAGGCGGAGCACGTTTTGGAGTTGGAAATCCAAAAAAGACATTCAACAAGTATCCCCAACCAAAAAAGAAGACGCCAGCAGAATTGGACAAGGACCTGGAAATGTACATGAACAGTAACAAGCATCCCCGGGTGGCCCCTGTTCTGTGATCAAAAGCATGCTTCTTAACCTTGAGTTTCCCATTGTTCTCTATCTATCCTCAATTGTTTTAGTTACGTGTTGTTTATGAATAAAGTTTCTTTGAGACTACGCTGAAATTATGATAATTTATTATAACCGTAAAATAGTATAGTCAACCCTCGTCAATGCGGTAGCTCATTAAACCGGCACCCTCAATGATTCGGCACTCGGAGCCTGATCCCTGGAGGTGCCGGGCTAACGAGGGTTGACTGTAGTTGTAACACTTTTTTACCGTATTTTCTCTAATAAAACCCCACTCTCTTGATTTAAAATCGTATTTTTGGCATTGTATATTTTAACTCACTTTTTGTCGATGACTCTCAGGCGATTTACCAACCAAAATTGAGCTTGTTATCTCAGCTACAATTTGAGTGGTAATTTGCCTGCGAGTCATCTGCAAGAAATGGCTAGAAAACAATACCAAGAACACGATTTTGAATACAAATGTTGGAGCCTTATTAGAGAAAATACGGTATTCAATACGCTTTGATCGGCTTTGAATGTCCTTTTTATACCCTTTTTGATTGCGCAGCAATTTTAACTTATTTTTATAGCGGTGGGATTTTCGAATGTACAGTAGAGACACACAAGCACACAGACAACAACACAGAGATCAAGGGCTTCTTTTGAAAATTTTCCAAAAGACAACAAAGCGTTAGACTGATTTTTTAATTAAAAAACCACAACATTTCCCGCAACCTAACAGTACTTGAATTGCAGGAAAATACGTGAATTTCAGGTTTTCCCTCGCTTGAATTGGGATTAGTGCAGCACTTTTGTGGCAGTAGTAGACCTGCGCAACACCCACTAAAGCCATAGAAGGGAAAATAATTGGTGTTGTTGGAGAGGATTACTCAATGCACACCTGGTTATGGACATGGACATCTACCCCCTACTTCAACACTTTTAATTTTTCTTGCCCCAATAGCTGTGTTTTTGTTTAAGCAACTTACAGTAGCGGAAAAAAGTCTTTGCCCAAGCACATTTTTTGCTTATTTATGCCTGTATTTTCTCCAAGCTCTTTCTTGGCACAATTATTTGTAAAGACCGGATTCGTATGCTAAAGCATATTTTTTTGCACATATGCATTGTGATAATGAGTCGAAATAACGCATTTTTATGCTATCCCTGCTTCACTAGGAGATGTTTCGACTCATTATCACAATGCATATGTGCAAAAAAATATGCTTTAGCATACGAATCCCGTCTTTACAAATAACTGTGCCAAGCAGTGTTTGCAATTTGAATCCAGGATTCACTAAAAATACGGATTTTTGAAAAGGAGCGGATTCAAATTAAAAAGATTTGAATCCGTCGAAAAATATTTTTCCGCATTTGGATTCAAACAATTACCGTATTTTCTCTAATAGAAGGCCCCCCCCAATTCAAAATCGTGTTTTTGGCATTGTGTTTTTGACCCATTTTTTCCGGACGACTCTTAGGCAAGTCACTTAGGCAAAAAAAAAAATTATAGCTGAAACAATAAGCTACAATTTGAGTGGTAATTTGCCTAAGACTTGTTTAGAAAAAGTTGGTCAAAAATACAATGCCAAAAACACGATTTTGAATTGGGGGGGGGCCTTCTATTAGAGAAAATACGGTAGTTAAATTTAATTTGAATCCGGATTCAAAGGTTCTAACGATATTTAATTTGAATCCTTTGACTGTTATGTCCATCCAAATATTTGGATGAATTGCAAAGTAGTTAAAAAAATTCTTAAATTAACTAGAAATTAAAGCTAACTATTGTTTGGATGGACATAACAGTCAAAGGATTCAAATTAAATACGGTCAGAACCTTTGAATCCGGATTCAAATTAAATTTAACTAATTGTTTGAATCCAAATACGGAAAAATATTTTTCGACGGATTCAAATTTTTTGACTCAATTTTAGCGGATTTAATCCGGTCGAAATTTTCCCCGCCAAATTAGTTCGGATTCAAAGATTCAAATTGCCAACACTGATGTCAAGGAAGAGCTTGGAGAAAATACAGGCATAAATAAGCAAAAAATGTGCTTGGGCAAAGACTTTTCCGCTACTGTAGTTTTTTAAATTTCAAGGGGTAACATTCACGTAGACGCAAAACATTAGAGTTTTTCATAGAATTTTTAAAGCTTAATTATTTTACGTGTTTTCTTATCATCTTTTCTAAATTTTTGGAACATTGTGTAGGCCTTTATTTCAATGTGGCCGGGTAAAAGATGTTAAGGCAGGGCTTCGATCTCACTCCGATCTCATCAGCTGCTCAGTTACACCCTCCCCCCATTGGATTTTTCCAAAAGTGTTTAATAACCGTTTTTATGTGTAATTTATGCCAAAAAAAACAAACAAAAAGACTATTTTAACGGGTTTGAAAGCTGTATAAGGGAGGGAAAGGGATAATTAAGGGGCCACTTTATAGGAAAAGAGAAAATCTTGAATATAGTTTCCCTTACAGGGGCCTAGCGCATAAAGAAGCTCTGGTATGCATGCTATTATCATGCATACAGAGTTATTCTCGAGCAATTTATATCTCAGGTATGTTTGTGTGCGCATCTAAACTCCAAGCCTCCGAGCCCCCTTATTCTTATTCTCCTATAAGTTACTATTTTGGTCTCTCTTTCTAACGAACTTGTTACTTAAAAATGGTTTTTAAGCGCTTTTGGAAAACTTGGTTTGGGCGGTGGGGTATGACAAAGGCGTATTTGCTTTGCAAAGGCGTATTTGCTTTGCAAAGGCGTATTTGCTTTGCAAAGGCGTATTTGCTTAAAAGTTTGTGGGCATCCCAAAAGGAAAAGACGACTTCTATGCGCAACGCATTCCGTACAACGAGCAAAACTGCAATCAGGAAACAGCGAGAGTACATGAAGCACAAAGGAAAACACCTAAAAGACTTTGAACTTTTTTGAGAATTGTAGGACAATGACCAGCTTCCTCGCCTCTAAAAACTCATCAGCACCGTCTTCTCAATTCAGTTAGCCAATGCTTTCGTGAACCGAGGCTTTTCTTTGTGCAAAGCTTTATGTTTAAAACTTTGAGATTGGAGTCTTTTTTTAAGTGTATTTTCTCGGAAGTTATTCGACAAAAGTCATGGTCTGGAGACAACTCAGGGCGCATTTATTGTTCAACATTTTAGACAGGTTCTCGGGTAATTTACCCACCGACTTGTAGTGAATAAGCTACGAGTTGAGTGTTGACTTGTCTGAGGGTGGTCTGCAAAAAGTAGGTTAAAAAACAATGTAAAGAATATGATTTTGAATCAGAGGGGGGGGGTTTGCTAATTAAAGGAAACACGGTATATGATGTTGATTTTTTATTTGTGTATGACAGGATTTACAGATCCATTGCTATGTTTTGTGCCCTATTGGCTATTCCTCTACTATTGGCTATTGAAAGGACAGAAGTGAGTGCAAGCCTATTTTTTAAATGCCTTAAGAAAATATCATATTTTTCAGACCACACCCTCAGTTTACTCATGTCCTCTGGTTGGGGGAGGACTGGGAGGTCTGACTGGAGGCATGCCTGGAGGTATTGGCTATGGTGCTAGTATTGGAGAAGTGTAAGTTGCATCCAATAATAGTATATGTAAGAGCCGAAATGCTCTGCAGTAAAAGACCCTGATATGACTATACCCTCAGTATAATGACAATGAGGGACTAGCTGGATTTGGGCCTCTGGCGCCTTATTAGTTATTGGGTTTACAACTGATAAATATGCCGTAAATCCTCTTTTTATCGACTCATGTCAACATTTTTAAAAGTTTTTGGAGGGGGTCAAAAGAATCATTAAATATAATGTTTTTTTGTTTTTTAACCCATTTTTAGAGGATAAATTATGTATGTAAAAAAATATGTGGATCTTTTTGCAATCAACAGAGTTTTCAAAACAATTTTATTTTAACAAATTTCAAATACATTGAAATAGTTTTTATAGGAACGCCTACACTGCGGGACATAATTATAACCCCTCTCGGATTTAGACGAGTTATGAGTGTTTTAAGGAGCCAATAGCCAATCCTTTACAACAGTTGTGTATAAATGGCATAAAAACTACAATTGCGGAACAAAAATCAAATCTAGTTTTACACAAAAAAAGTTTTACCCTAAAAGTTGTAAATAAGGTGGGTCATAATTATAACTCCTTTGGATTTTGTTGGTTATTTTTGGTTACAAATTGCTACTTTCTAGGCCGACAAAAAGGGTGTAAAAGCAATTGCGCGTAAACTCAAGCAATCTCCATGTGTTACTTTACTGAAAAATCCTGCCGGCTATACAAAAGAAGAGCCTTTGTTGTAAGAGGAACTTTAGCAAACGTGATGAAAGAAGAATTTCCAAATAAGCGTCTAATTCTGTGAATCATCAGTGAATCATCAGTTTGGATTGATGGAGAATCTAAAAGAGGCAATACTTGATGCGTGAAAGGTAATTGAACCAAATGTGTTACAGAGTCTCATCGACAGCATGAATAATCGAATTCTTCAGGCTATTAATCGCTTTGGTGGTGTGACCGATTATTAAATTCTTATTGTTGCTCAAATAAGTGCTTTCAATGTAATACAAATGTGTTTTTATACATAAAAGCCTGAAGGGGTTATAATTATGACCCACCTCATTTACAACTTTTAGGGCAAAACTTTTTTGTGTGAGTCTAAATTTGATTTTTTTTTATATTTGATTTTTATTGATTTTATATAATTTTTATGCCATTTATATGCAACTGTTGTAAAGGATTGGCTATTGGCTCCTTAAAACACTCCTAACTCGTTTAAATTCCAGAGGGTCATAATTATCTTACACAGTGTATTGATGGCCTCAGTGCCCTTGGTCTAATTTACACCGGCGTAGTGGATGTAGTGAAACATTACAAAAAGTGCTCAAGAACCACCTTTTTATCGTTTTCTCTTGTTTTTCTGGAGCAATTTACTGTAAAAATACTATAGTCTCTACATATTTACCATATCAATTTTATAGTTGTGGCTGGGGAAGTTTCCTTCACTACTACACCTGCTGTGAGAACTACCCCTTCCAGTGCTGTTTCCAATTCGAGACCTGGGCTGTGTGAGTCGCATTTTCTTTAAAATATGGCTTCTATATTCTATCAATAAATAAAGTAATCGTTATTCTACCACTTTTAGGTAAAAAAATTTACTCCGCTTTGGTATATACCGTATAGCCTGTATTAATCCGTCTCTCCTCTTTCGTCATGATGGTCGGTAGTCAAAGACTTTTTAGTTCGATACAAACACCATACTCAAAAATGTAGCTCACATTCAGAGCATTGTGTCAGTACTGGATTGTCGAGTGGTTGAGCCGTAAAGAATTGGCAAGAAGGGGGTGGGATTAATATGGAATATAGGGTAAAACAATGAAGGCTTTGTTTAAATATGGACCACCAAATACCAATCTGTAGCCTGATGACTGTGTGTTTCAGCGTGTTTTTGTCAGTGATGCTTGTGATTCTGGTGGGACTATGTCTGTTCTCTGTAGGCAGATTTGTGTCTTCAAGGCAAGAGTAGTGGCTGGAATTTTGTCTTTGCCTGTTTGTAATTGTGTATTCCTTTTTGAATAAAGAAAAGTTTATTTGCAATCCTGGTACTTATTCAGTTTTGAGGCACACCTCTTGTTTTGACATTTTCGCATATAATTAGTTTTTAAAGCTTTATTCAAAAACAGGAAAGAACCGCTAATCTGGGCAACTCACTTCCAAGCATCCTTTGCAGCTCAAACAGCAAAAACTCAGCAAATTATGACCACAAGCTTGAGATGCTGTAGCCATTCGAAAAACTCGTCATTTGACGAATTGAAAAGCTTGCTATACAATTGAGTGAAGTTTCTGAGATCTCCCATTCTTGTGTTCCACGAAAAATAAAATATGGATGAATGAAACAATAATCAAAAACATTAGAGATATGAGCAGCTTTCATGTAAAAACACGTGATTTTTTCAGGCGAAACACACGAAACAAACGTAGAATGGTCTAAATTCCAAGCTTTTTTTAAAAGTATCTTTAAAAACTCTTATTACCAAATGTTTACCAGATTTCGCTGATCATTTTGAGCACAAGATGTCTAAAAACTACAATAAAAATTGTTGATTTCAAAACATTAGAAAACCATTTAAATTTGTTTCGCGTAATCTATTTCACGGAAGTATAGAGGAGGCTTTAACAAACTTCTAAATTCAAAAAAATGTGGGACAATTTTGGTCAAGTAAACGGGATGTAACAAACCCCTTGGGCCAGTCCCGAAAGGTCGTTTGTTATGTCAGAACAGAAACTTGGGCTTCTAAGTCAGCTGTATCCATGCAATCAATTAACTTATAAATATGATACAAACAACTGATTTTATTTTGTATTTTTATTGCTATTGCTGCTGACAACACCATTGGAATGTGAGGAGGAATTGTGGAGGTGATGAGAGCTGGTTGTTGTGTTCATCGCTTGATTTATTATATCTTCTCCCAAGTCTCCTCGAATCGCTACAGGAGCTGTGACAGAAGACAGGGAGAAGAGTCTGTAAACAAGAGTTGGCGCTACTTAAATATACTCCCCCCCCCCAAAAA
>BBSZ01013411.1:0-11113 GCA_000981365.1 Subanguina moxae
TTGGCAACTACTACCTAACAAAACGATGACAACGAAAGGTTATTATTTTTTTATTTTTGCTCTTATTTTTACATGAATCTATGTATCTGAAGCTGAAAAATGCATTGAGGTAAGAAGAGCAAGGATTGCGTTGTTAATGATGCACTCATAAAAATGTTTTTGGTTAAATATTTTGGCAAAATATTGAAAAACCTCGATATAACGAACCCTCGATATAACGAAACCCTCGATATAACGAACATTTTGGCTGGTCCCCAGGGGTTCGTTATATCGAGGTTTGACTGTAGTATGACAATAAAGTGTTTGAAAACGGTTCTAGCTTGTTTCGGAAAATGTATTTTTTTAAGACCCAAAATCTTTTTTTTTTGCGCACTGTACTTTTTTTCAAAATTTTGAGTTCGCAGCCCTGGTTAATAATGTTGGGTTAAGTTTTTAAATCCGGCTCCATTGTTGTACGGTACAACTTGTATGGCCATATTTTTGTTGTTGTCGCCTATTTTTGTTCGTTGTATTGTTCTTTTCTGTCTATTTTTCATGACTTACAAATTTTTTTAAGTTTTTTAAGATGAGCAAGCAAAGCAAGAAGTTATTGTCTTGGTGCTGGACATACTTTGAGCGAAAAGAAGAAAAGGATGGAAATGAAAAATTGGTCTATGTCGGTTACTGCCTCTTCTGCCGCGAGCGTTATCAAGCGAATATACCGAATATATTTATTTTCGAGGATGGAGAAACAGTTAGAAGTATTTTTTATTTTACAATGACACTAACAATTTACAGAGTTTGATTTAGAATTGCAAAAAGATCGTCGCCGATGTCAGAAAATTTATCGATTCGAAGATGAAGAAGCCAGCTACAGCCAATGAATCGCCTCTGAGGAAGATCGCCAAACTGTCGGAAGGTGCTGATGTCTCGTCTCAAGCAAACTCGCCATTAATCAAGCGCTGGTTTCAAAGTACTTCGAAATAAGAGCAGGAAGAGATTGACGCATTGTTGATAAGAGTAAATTTTTCTATCAAACTGCTGAAACTGTCTAATCACTTCTTCAATCTTGGGGTAAAAAATAGGCAGCTCAGCAAGATATTAAATTTGTGAAGTTCTCGTCTTTTGGAGGCTCCCGTCTCTAGAGTCCTTCCAAAAATGCATATATTTGACAGGGATTGCAACCTAAAATTCGATGATGTAGCAAAATTTGGTTGTTAATCTATGGTTATTAATTACTCTAAGACATGCAATTATGCTCTTAGTAACTATTAAAATATGCTCATAATAAGCTGTTTTAAATTAACCCTGCCGGCTGAAGAGATGCTGCCATAATCAAATGCCATTAATTGTAAGAATATATGCAATGCGTGTGATTTTTTGTTGAAACTTTGCAGCAACGGAACAAGGAACAGCATTTATGCATCCTACGCAATAGATTATATCCGATTAAAAAAGGGCTAGCGTGAGGCTTTTGCAGCCACAAAAGCATGAAAAATGAGTAATAAAGGTAGAAAAAGGATGCGAAAAGCAGCAGAAAGACACTTGATCTCTTTAAGCAAACCTCAAATGGGGGTGGAAAATGTCAGGCTAAACAATTGTTTGTTGCATAAACACAACTTGCACATTTTATTGCTTTTAATAATATTTATTTGGCAAAAAATAAACAATACATGGAAATATTAGATTGTTTGGGAAATTCAAACCACTTTAGAATGTTTCCAAAAACAGCTTGTTCTTTTTTCTTTGACAAGACTGCTCACTAATAATAGACCATGATCGAACATTTGCTTTTTAGACATACTTTTACAAGTTAAATGAAACAAGTTAAATGAAACCAATTGTCCCAAATCATTTCTTAATTTTTTTTTAAAGTTTCTTGTTCTAAAGAAAAAAAACAGCCTGTTGAAAACTTTAAAGTAATTTAAGCGACTCTAGTTTTAAACGAATTGTCTATGGACGAATTACCAAGGCAGTTAAGGACACAACATAGTCAACCCACAATTTAACGATTTCCCAAAAAAGTGTGACCTACCGCTTACAGACTCTTAAAATTTGAATTCCTGATCACTTTAAAAACAATAAAACGCCAAGAAAATTTTCTAATTTTTGAATTAAAGTTTAACGTTTCTGTGCGATAGTTGATTATCAGTTGCCTTTTTAATGTCTTTTTTGGTAACTCTGCTTTATCCAAAAATCTTAAAGTTTTTCACACATAACGTCTAGGTCAAATAACACGTTTTGAATAAAGGACTGATCAACAAAAAATTTCAATATTTTTTCCAATTTCTAACTCTGGAGAACCTTCTTTCGTCTCCATTCATTTTTCTGTGTGGACCTTTGATTGATTGCTCTGATAGGATCCTGCAAAATTGATGAGACTTTATAAATGACACAGCATGTTTTTATAGAATTTGGTACTTGAGAGTAACACTTGCCAAGAAGGGATAGGAGATAAAACGATAAAGAATGGATTAAATGGCTTCCAGTGACATTGACTATCTCGGGAAACAAGGCGTAACGAACAGGCTATTTTCTGAGCCGTTGAGTTGATAAGGCTTATCGCATAGCAGTTCTTGCACATTGTTAAAGCAAACTATGCGCACATCTTCTTGGAACAAATATTTTACCTGCAACACAGACGTGAAGCTTTTGACTAGGGATGAGACTTTGTCCCTTGGAGCGAAAATTACCTATATATAGGAACAAGATAAAAAAAAATTTGTCCTTTCTTATGCACCACTACCGTTTGAAGGGCGCTCTTAAGATTTCTTCTTCGAGTCAAATTTATGCGGCTTGCACAGAATTTGAAATCTTCTATAGGCGATAAGCAAGGATTTCGAACAAAAGGCTTGACTGCTGACACAACTCTGAGGTACTTTTTCAACATTTGAACTAACTTTTCGAATTCCTTATCAGACGATGTTCTCCAGCATTGCTGCAGAATTATCTTGCAATTTCATCAAGTTTTCTCAGTGAAGCTGTTCCAGCACATTTCTACAGCGTTTTTTTGAGACCTGGACCAAAAACAAACGCATAAATTTAAACAAGAAGAAATTATTACCGTTTTGCGAGAGCTTGGCTCAACCCTACCGGTTTCACAGGACATTTTGCTTCTCTGGCTTCAGCATAAACAAAAAGTGTTTGTTGTTTTAGATTATCTAATCTCTCTTGTTTTTCTGAAATTAACAATTAATTGGAAATATCGGCACGTTATCTCCCAGCCGATGAAACCCCAACGAAGTAAATCATACCCAGTCTACGTTGCCTTGCAGATTTTCCACGAAGTGATATCGACCTCTTTTGCTCTTCTTTAGCCCACTTCGCGCTTCCTGCAGCCCATGTCACTTTTTTGGTCTTCGAATCTGGATTAATTTCACTAATTTTCACCGCGGCTTCGCTTCTTGTTATGACCATGCCAGTATGCCTTAATATAAGAATTTTTTTTTATTAAAATTTCGCCACAGATGATTTTTTTCAGACCACGGACTATTCTTAACATCCTATATACCAAAATGTAGTCCAGAATCTTTACTACAATATCCTTGTAGGATTTTTTAAAAAGTATTAACTTTCTAATATCATACCGCTCTCAAGTGAACAGATAGCATTTTTACCGATTAAAATAGTGACTTTTTCTTTTTTTATAATTGCTCCGCATAAAAAATGTATTAATTCGCATTAATCAAAATGATATTTTCCATAATGAAGTAAAAATTTACGCTTTATCATTCCAACGAAAATTATTTAGCAGCAACTTGTCAAGAAAAAAGTTAATAAACTCATTTCAGTCCCTTACTTGGGGAAAAAATTAACCTAATTTTTCATGCGATCACTTTGTAAATACAGAAAATAAGGACGGAATTTAGCCAGTGATAGCTCTTTTGAAAGCTCATAAAATTGGGAATATATCTGTTATAATTTCCGACATGTAACTTTGGAAATTTGCAGAGCCAAATGCATTTAGAATAATACTCAAAATCCCAAGTGATCAGGAATTTAAATTTTAAGTCTGCGCTGGGTCTGACCATTTTTTATCTCAATTTTTGTCATCTTTAGCTAATTTTGATGTTATTCTTTAAGGTAAAAAAAGTTGTAAGGAATTTGGACGCTACTAGGATATACCCCCCATTACAAAATAAAGTTTTCTAAAAGTGCTTAAAAATAAATTTAAATTAACAATTTCGTTAAAAAGAGGCTAAAATAGTAACTTAGAGGAGGATATGGGCTGAATTGGGAGGGGAAGGGGGTAATAGGAGGCAACTAATTTAAAGGGCCATTCACCCGTCTCCCTTACTGAACCAGGGCAAAAAGTGCCTTCAGATGCATTCTCTCATCAAGAGTATTGCTCGGATTCATCGCAGATAAACCTGCGCGCGCATTTCTAACTCCCGAGCCCCCTTTCACCCCCCTTACGGGGCTCGGAGGCTTGAAGTTGAGATGCGCACACAAACATACCTGAGACATAAATAGAAACTACGTTCAAGATCTTCTCTTTTCCTACAGAGTGGCACCTTACTTGTCCCTTCCCTTATACAGCCATCAAACCCTTTAAAATAGTTCCTTTGTTTTTTTTTGCATAAATTATACTTAAAAATGCTTTTTAAACACTGTTAGAAAAATCGATTGGGGTTGTACAACCGAGTGGCTATTGTGGGGGTTGGGGGCGGTTATAACCGAGTAGCGCCAAATTGTCGGACCCAGCGGTGGGTCGGACCTTGGGGGGAGGGGGTCGTTAAATGGAGGGTTGACTGTAATTGAAATTATAACAAAAAAACACGTACAATTAACTTGATTGCAGAAGCAAACCATTTGACTATAATAACTTCAAGAATTTAGCTGGAAACCAGCCTTGTTTGGTACCATCTTCAGTCCTACCCAAAACCCAACCTCTGATGCCGCATTTGACTGAAAATGATGATAAAAGTTAAAAATGTAGAATAAATTGTAGAAAAGCAGCTGAGATAATCAAATCTAAATATCTGACGGGATAAATTATTAATTTGACGGGGGAAGCTACCTACAGCCTACTTATATTATTTTTAATATTGGTATTTATTAGACTACCTAAAACCAATCGCTCTCCAACTTGCATAGTCAATTGGTTGTTGCCCTGGCCTAAAAATTAAAGTATTATAGTCATTAAATACAATCGAAACTCGATCTTTCAGTGGGGTTTTTTATGCTGGAGAGTTTTTTTTTCTCTTGGGGATTGAAGCCCAACAAGAGAGCTTTTCCATTGGGGTGTTTTTGCATATAACTTTTATAAAAAATGCATTTAGTAAAAACACAGAACACATTTTCTATACGGAGCGATGTCACTTTCATACCAATACGACACCTTTTTCAGAAACGCTAGTGAAATTACAGGATTTCCTAGTTCTATTCCGCGTCTTTATTTTGGCAACAACCTTTCGGGAAATTTTTTTTTGTTCAAAAAGTGACCCTCTCGATAATCAAAGACTGAACTCATTTGTTTTGATTGTTTAAAATTTGACTGGAGACGAAGTCAATTTTTCTTCTTCTTTTAGCCATGGTTTAGACGGTGCAAGAGAAAGCAAAATGAGTTTAATGGTTCATCGAAGAGGGCAAAACTGTGATTCGGAATTTGCTATTAGAAGCAGCTACTGGCAAAAGAAGTAAAGGCGCCTAATACAGCAGCTATCAAGAACTTGTACAGCAAATTTAAAGAGCAAGGCACCGTGAGGCGAAAGAAGAAGACTGGAAACAAGGTCTGTATTGGCTTTATTGTTTATTTTGCTAAAGTGGATGTGAACAGAAAAGAACGTATCAGAAGTATTTACCGACTTTGATTGATCAAAAATGACAGCTTTCAATGTAACGTTCTCTGTAAGGACCGGCCTTGCAGTGTCACTACAGAAAAATGTCATTGTATCGAGCGCTTAATATTTTATATTTAAAAATTAAAGGGGGCATGACTTTTATATCGGGAAATATGCCATTTTTGAAATTTCTTTTTCTGACTGTGTATACCGTATTTCCTCTAATAGCTCCCCCGGGGGAGTTATTTTTTGGATGCCTTCTAAGGGGGGGGGGGAGTTATTAGAGCAGGGGGAGTTAATGGAGCAGGGGGAGCTATTAGAGGAAATACGGTATGCCGTTTTATTGTATGTATTAGAGTTTTATGTTCTGTTTTGTCTATTCCCCACATTTTAATTTTTCTTTCTTTGCAGATTTAGAATCAGCAATGAGCGCCGAAAATGTGGACATCAAAATGGATGAAGAAGAAGAAGCCGAAATGACGGACGATGGCCTGGAGTTCGAGCGAAGAGAGATGAGCACTTACAAGAAAATAATGATTTTGTTTTAGTTCACAAGTCTCGACTCAACGCCATTTTCGAACACCGATGCATTTGTTGCGGGAGGGCCAAGTATCAGCGTGCCAAGTCAGCAAAGCGGGTGAGAGGGGTGCCCAAGGAATTCAAGAGGAAGATCATCTGGAAGCAAGACGGAACCAACGTGACTGCTAGCTGGACCTGTGCGTGCTAAAAAAACATCAACATCGCGGCGGTGGCTTCAGCAGCACCTATTGACTACCCGGATTTCAAAGCATTTTGACAAACTCTCAAGTTACCTTTTATGTCTAGGCGTGCTTTTCAGAGATCGAAGAAGAATTGGGTGGAACCTACCATGAAGGTGATCTACAAAGAGCAGAAGACCAGTGCGCTTGAAACTGCATCGAAATAGAAAATCTTTCTGGTGATTACAAAGCGATCTGTGGCAGCCGATCTTTCTAGGCTCAGAGTGGGGAGTGCTACGTCAAGTGTGGAGTCAGCCCATAGCTTGATTGCAACGCATTACCGGACAAAGACAAGTTCTTCCCAAAGAAGCAGTTCATCTCTCGGACTATGCTGGCTGTGATCGCTTGGAACAGGCTCCAGGACGCTGAGCTTAGTGGAGAGAGGCAGGAAGTCAGAAAATACAGCATCAAATCAAAAGCAAAAGGATCTCTCCGTACTAAGGTGCAGAAGACGGCAGGCCCTGATGATTGGAAGCAAAAGCTGGTTGGAAAGTCGGTTGAAAAGAAGAGCTCGCATGGACCCGGCCAGCCCGACTTGGACGAGGAAGAGACGGAGGAAGCAATTGAAATGAATGAACTCGAAGCTTGCCTAAGAAGCCTGATGATGTTCGAAGAAGAAGAAGAGGAAATTATGAGTATTGATTGATTCTGTCGTTGTTATTGTTAGTTTATTGATTTGACAATAAAATACCCAGAAATAGCCAACTTTGAGACCTTTTTTTGAAAACCTTTTTCCTGTTAGCAAGGGAAAGCTTAAAGTCAAGTTGGGAGAACAATTTTTTTTACAGATTAAAAAAATGATCTCGTTGAAATTGACATTTTTGACCGTTAAACCAAATGCCCGAAGTTGGCACTTTTGTTGTAAATTTCCGATACGAAAGTCACGCCCCTTTAAAAGTAAAAGCAACCAAATTAACTGAGAGGTGTAACCATAGCGATATTTGACTAATTAATTTCGTCAATACCTGCATAAGGATTGACACACTCCACCACTTGTCCATAGTCAGATGTGGAGAAGACCTGTTGAGCTAGAAAAGTCAATTATTAAAAAACATAAGAGAACTAGGCGAAATAAGTAAAGAAATTTCTTAAAAATAAGTTTCTTACGCGTTCTATTAGCAGAAGAAGGTCGAGAAGTAGAGCCCTCATCCTGACTTTTGTCTTTGACATGCGTAGAGCGATCTGAAGAAGTGATACTGATTCCTGACACTACTTCACGCTGATTTTGAACTGTGGGAGTTGGCTGGGTTGAAGGCAACTCACCTATTTTATTCTCTTCTAAATGTAAATGTTGCCAGAAAAGTTAAATAAACATAAAAGTCATCCAACCTGCTCTTCGAGAAGGTGGAATGTAGAAAGTTGGTGACTTCTGATATTGCTTTTGTTGCTGCTGGACCTGTTTGAACTGTTGGTAAACTGAAGATAGCTCCTCTCCTTCAGTTATTTGCTCATTTATTGGGAGATTTACTGATTTTCGATTACTTGTGCTCAGAGAAGGAGAATCACCCAGTAAATATCTTAATGATTCTGTTTATTAGCGCCAAGCATTAGAAAAGTTTTTACTCTTTCTTTGACGAACTCTTTTCCGCATAGCTTGACCTCTTAACTAGTTTCTGTTGCTGAAGAAGAGATACTATTGGAGTGGCTTTGTAGATGTTTGGTGGAAGCACTTTTCGCGGTAGCTGAACATGAGAAGTTTTTTGTGAAGCATTCGCATCTTCCTTTTTTTCAGCCAGATGAGTATCTGAACAGCACTTTTCAATCAATTGACAAATGAATGAAGAGTAATATTATTACCATAAACCTTCTCCGAACGTGGTTTCAAAATGTACCGCTCCTCGTTGTCAGTGTTGGCCACTATGAGTTTAGGTCGATGTTCCTCTCCACCGTCAATTGAATGTTTACTGCCTTCTGAACAATTGCTTTTCGTCTGACTCATTTGCCTGTGATTAATCCGAGGGGAATGTGACGCTTTACTGCTGTTTCGCTGCTCAAAATCTTTGCGAAGAGAACGAGGAGACTTGTCTTTCTGGAATGAATATTGAATTGGCATTGACTAAAAACCAAAAAACTGGCAAATTTTTTAAAGACTTACATTTGTCTGAGAATTGTGTCGTTCCATCCCATTTTCTTGACTGTTTGAGCGATGATGGATTACTTCTTCCTTGGCTGCCTTTAAACGATCATAATAGATGTCCAATGTCGTATCATCAGCTAGTTGGTAATCGATATAACGTTGATGTTGCTGAGTGTCATTGCTGAGAACTACTGTTCGTTGAGCACCGCCTGTTTGGGAGTTCATGCGTTGCCGCTGCTCTTCTGCATGCTGATATAGTTCATCCAAATGAGTTTGCTCGTGTTGAGTGTCATCTTCTTCCACGTCCAAAAAAAGGTTATCTTCCACAATTTCCATAGAGAATTTCGACCAGTCCTAAAATTAAAAGATCAAGTAATTTTGGACCAGATTCAAAGAATATGAAGAACTACAAGTTCTTTGATGGATAAAAAACTCACAAAATGTTTTTTTAGCAAATCTTGATGACTTTGAGAAAAGAAGTTGTAACGCTGAAATTGTTGATCAACAGTTAAGGCTAGTTGAGTTTCATAAAAATTGTCTAGATCAGCGTGAGCCTAAAAGAAACAAGATTTTTTTTTGCGAACCAAAGCAGAGTAAGAAAGCCAACCATTTTGCCTGTGTCGACAGCCTTTACTAAACGTTTCTCCTTCTTGGTATATGCTTGACACAATTCCTTCAAGCGCTCTCTTTCACTTTCATTGTTGTGATTGATGACAGCTACAACTTTGGCGAAATAGTCTACCTAGAGCAGAAAAAAATCTTATTTTTTACAACAATCTCTTTATTTTATTTTTTATTTTTGGATAGGAACTCTGTTTTAGGGCTAAGTGTATCGTCTTTAAACATTGTGCTTTGCATTCAGCAAAAATTTGCTGGTACTACTGTATTATACCCCTCCCCACACACAAAAAAAGTACTTGGTTTTCTAGGTACATTTACCACCCAAGAAGCATTTTTTCATCATTTTTAAGAGATTAAGGGCTGTATAGGGAGGGGAAGGGACAACTAAGGGGCCACTTTCTAAGGAGGGCACACTCAGGAAAAGAGAAGACCTTGAACATAGCTTTGTCAACTGGGCAAGATTCTGAAGAAATGAATGTATTTCAGGCCTTTTTTTTTTGCCATAGTCCAGTAAGAAAAACATGGTAAAAGGGCAAAAAATGGGCGAAAAAATTGCACAAATGGATTGCAGAAGAAACTGCCTTAACCGCAAATGAGCAGCCCAAAACAACTCGCTTTATAGTTTTTATGGCGCTAAAATAGGTTAGGGGGGATGGTACACGCATTTTGTGGCACTTACATTTGGGGAGTGGGGGTGGTATAAACTTTGGGGGGTATATTGATTTTTTTTGGTGGGGGGGGGGTTATAATACAGTAGAATTGATTTTTTGTTTGTCCCTAGTCGTATAAAAGTTTCCTATAAGTTCCGAGAATTGCATAAATCCAGATATTACCCATTTAAAGTGCTCCGAATAAATTGACTTCAAAGCCTCAGCTGTTCGTTGCAATTGTGTCGCATGCTCTCTGGCTTCTTTTTCAGCATATTTGCCTGAATGGGAAAGACTATAAAGCGAAGCTGTGTACAAGTAGAACGCTTTATTCACACCTAAAAAATAATTTTAATTACATATGTAATGCTGTTTTTCTACTTACTGGCATATGCTCGAATCAAATTTTGGCCGGCACAAGCAACATTTTTGACAGCTGAAATTTTTTTTAAGTGATTATGCACCAGATTCAGCTAAGTAATACACGGTCAATATGAGATAAAAAGTATTTTTTCAGAAAGTTTACATGGCATTGTATCGCTTAAAGGGGCAGGATTCCCGGACACGCCCAAAATTGGACCGCGCCAAAATTGGACCGCGCCCAAAATTGGACCGGCCATATTTGGACCGACCATAATTGGACCGGCCATAATTGGACCGACCATAATCAGACCATAATTGGACCGACCATAATTGGACCGGTTATAAAACCACCCAAAATTGAACCGCATTTTTTTTTGCTGCCACCATTGTCGACGTCCCTTGAAGCTGTTGTGAGAAAATTTGGATAGGCTTCTAAAAGCGTACACACTCATTTGATCGCAACTCATTTGATCGCACTCATTTAATCGCAAATCATTTGATCGCAAATCATTTTATCATAATTTTCGGCGTATGGAGTATGGCTATGGAGGGCTCAATCAAAAAAAAAAATATCTTGAACATAGTTTTGTTAACTGGGGCTTACTGCATAGAGAAACTCTGGTATGCATACACGTTTTATGCACCCAGAGTCATTTTCGAGTGATTTATGTCTCAGGTATGTGTGTGTGCGCATCTCAACCCCAAGCCTCCAAGCCCCCTACGCCCCCGGAGGGGGCGTAGGAGGCTTGGAGGGTTAGAGATGCGCGCACAGACTTACCTGCGAGATGAATCCGAGCGATACTCTTGACCATAAATGCATTTCAAGACTTTTCTTTACGCAGCTCCAGTAACTAAAACATGGTGCTGTTATCAAATGATTTGCGA
>BBSZ01013416.1:0-42385 GCA_000981365.1 Subanguina moxae
TTTTACGAGGAAAATTTGTTACGCGATTACTTTGTTACGCCACAACAATTTGCATGTATTTATTTACACTTCTCATTTTTGAAAGGATTTTTTTATTCTGAGGCAGCACGGTAGGCAAAAAGACCTCAGGAATCCGAATCTGAAAACAGAATTTTAAGAAAAGGCTTGCTTGCTGAGATATGATCATAGCCAGCCGCGAACTTAGCTTGCACCTTTAGCACTGCACCTTAAATTTTCTACAATTATGGTCTTTGATCCTTCCCCTTGTGCTGAGTAGTGTAGAGCTAAAGCATTTGAAAGCTTGATTTTTGGAGTAAAAAGTGAAAACACCCAGCAATACTACATTTGTTTTGAAGCTTTTAAAAGTTTTAAGGTATGAGAGTAAGCGAAGGATTACAACAAAACTCACTACTAGCTTGATTTGCTACCCAGTACGGTGCCGTGGGTCCAGTAGAGCTTAAACTCTAGCGCACTAGGGAATTTATTACGTAAAAGACGGACAGAGTATACAAGAAGGAACTCAGACAAGTGATTTAATAATGGTCAATAAAACTCCTAATATTCAGAGCTATAGTTTTTGGAACGGATAAAAGTTCGAGCAGAAGAATAACAACCAAGCTGTAAACAAAGCACCAGCAAAGAAAGGTAGCAGTCGAAGAATAGTTAGAAGAAAAGCCCCACCACCTGTTTCTTTTTAACTCGGTCGATTTCTTGGGAGTATAAAGCTCCTCCGTCTCCAATTCATCCTCATCCAAAATTCTTGAATAGCTATTGACAGCGTAAAGAGTTTGAACACACTCAGAAGCAGGTAAACCTTTAACCGGCAAAATTTCTTCTTCAACACTTTCTTCATTGTTTACATTTTCGAAAGAAAATTTTCTCTAAAAGCATGGTTTCAGTTGAATAAAATTCATCAAAAATATATTTTCTACTCACTTTCGACTTTACTTCACGAATTTGAATAATTTCTTTGTTCAGATTCATTAGGATTAGCGCTGATGACCAGAAAAGCCTTGTAATTGAATTATTACCACGATCTTTATAGAAAGGTGCACAATTAGTACTCCCTAAACCTGACAGACACCCTTTCAGATAATGTCACAAAAACAACTTTTGACCGAAGCACAACTAAGAAGCCTTTATCCACTCTTACATGTTTTTAATGTACAGTTTTAAATACACTTGTGCTTTCTGGGAAATTGTCATCATCTTTATCACCATTGTCATCTAGAACAGCCGAAAGAGAACACCCCTGTAGATTTGACCAATTCCAAAGACTAGCAGACAGCCATGCGCGCTAAAAAATTCAGCAGTAAAATCGCGACCAATCAAGCAATTCCATCCATTGGGTGGAAAAGCATTGTTGAAGGCTTCCTGTAGCAGACGTGGCCAATCATCCTCACTACTGCGCTTTCGAATCTTCGTGAGCTCCTAAAACAAAACATAAAAAGCCGTAAAATCAGGCGAAATTCACCTGAAAAGCAAAGTCAATCATTTGCTTTGGCATACAATCACCCTCGACCAGCATAGCGTAATCGGGATCAACATTCACCCACGGCATTAATAGATGTTCGCTTTCTAGAATAAAACACAAAATGCAATCACAAAGGCCATCGGGATGTTTTATGAAGAACCTTTTGATAATTAAGAAACATTGGGCACACTTACGCCAACCGATCTTTGACCACACAGAACAAAAAGATAAGAATTTATTAAATGGAAGTCTTCAACGAGAATCATTTATTCAACAACACACTTCCAACAAACAAAGAAAGTAATGAGATCTTAGGCCTTCGCAGAATTTGACGGAAGGTCTTCTTGTTTCAACAATTCATAAACAGCTGGACTGCACTCTTCATTCATCATAACAGAATCTTTTTTCTTGCTCTCCTCCTCTTGCTTTGAACCCATTGCAATAATATCTTGGCTAAGGAATTCAATTTCTGACTTCAGCGTTTTGAGCAGCTCATTATTCTTTTTGATCAGCTTCAAATACTTGCCTTTGGTTTCACTGTCCTCAATTCTTTGCATCTTCTGCAATAGGAGTCGCTGCTGATCTACTTGTTCCTTGTAGAGATCGGTTCGGCGGCGGTGAACATCCAACAGAGTGCGTAACAAGCTGTCCTTCTTCACTGGCTGCTTCTCCTCCTTGCCCAGTGATGCTGACTTGCTATACGATTTGCTGAACACTTTGGAGTATGGATGATAACTGGAGGTTTGGTCCTTCGGATATATTTTTGAAGGAAGAACCCGGCTTACTGGAACATCGAATGGAATTTCCGGCATCACACCTGGAGGCGAAACAAGGTTGGACGAGGACGACACAACATCTCGACGTTCAGGATTGCCAGCAAAGCTTACACATGAACCTGACAACACTAATGCTAAACAGAAAAACAATTTTTGAAGTAACTTACCCTGATTGAATGAAGAAATACCAGAGCTTTGAAGCTCGCCAAAGAAGTTGAAGTCATTGAGAACAACTGGATGTTGACCGTGATCATAGCGACACTTATCACCACGCATGCAATAACCCTTGTCTAAAAATTGTCATGCACCTACCACGACGAGTTGCGTCTAAAGAACTACCGTAGAAGTCGTAACATCTGTTCTTCTTATGATGATGACGAGTCGTTGGCTTCTCATTTCTACAAAAAACAGAACTTTAACTAAAAAAGAAAGAAAATCCTATGCATGCCTGTGCTCCATAGAACGACTACGCGCCGGTCGATTCCTGCCTTGACGACGACCCACATTTAAGCTTTCATGACGAACCAAAAGAGGAATCTCCATAATGTCTTCAGGACCAAAACCAATGGATTCATCTGGCGGCATAATCTTGTTACGCACAGGCTTTGTTTCAGGTGCGGGGCTTCTAGCAGCGTTTCGATCCGATGGCATCTCTACATCAAGCTCAATGATAGAATCCATTCTCTTTGTAACTTATATAACAAGTCTTCTTGAAAACCTATAAGTGTACTTTTGAGGACAAAGTATCAAGAATTCTGCTTCGAGAATAGCGGTTGAAAAAGTCAGGTAGAGCCAAAAATACTAATTCGGGGACGTGTTAATTATAAAAATGTCTCAAAAAATATTATAAAAAATATTATAAAAATTATGTAAAAAATTCTGAATTTTTGGTTTTCGGCCCAAAAAACAATGATTTGGGCCGACTCAGCAGTGAACAAAACACAAAGCAGAAAACAGAACGCCAAAAAAAACCAGAAAACGGTTGTGGCGCTGCTTTAATATTTTCATATTCTGTTCCTGACTTCCATTCTGCATTTGGATGTCTGCTTTCTGATATCTTTTTTTTTGCCTTCCATTCTTCTTTTGAGTGTTGAAAGCACTCCCTTTAATACTTAATTTTAGGCACCAAAATAGATGTCTGTAAGGAAAATGGAACTGTGAGCTGCCCTCTATGCCGTTACAAGTGTAGTCAGAATCGATTGGATGCATTTTGTGCTCATATGGTTGCTGAGCACGGTTGGAATTAATCTTTTTTGACTTTGCATTTTTTTGAAAATTTATTGTCAGGTTTAAGACAGTGACAATTCATTGTTCGCTGAAACTCAATGTGTTGTGTGTTCAATAAATGATTCTCGTTGAAGACTTCCATTTAATAAATTCTTATCTCAATGTGTTGTGTGGTCAAAGATCGGTAGGCGTAAGTTCACCCAATATTTCTTAATTATCAAAATGTCTTCGATAGTACATCCCGATGGTCTTTGTGATTGTATTTTGTCTGTTTTATTCTAGAAAGCGAATATCTATTAATCCCGTGGGTGAATGTTGATCCCGATTACGCTATGCTAGTTAAAATATTTTAATTGATTTTTTTAATGTAATTTTATGTGCTGAGTTCAAAAATTAAAATGAAGTTGAAAATAGTTTTGTTAACTGGGGCCTACCGCATAAAGAAGCTCTGGTATGCATACATGTTTCATGCATCCAAAGTCACTTTCGAGTGATTTATGTCTCAGGTATGTGTGTGTGTGTGCGCTTCTCAACCCCAAGCCCCCTACGCCCCCGGATGGGGCGTAGGAGTTTTTATTTTTTTACATTGGCTGAGTACTTCGGAGAGATTGAAGGGTTAGAGATGCGCGCACAAACTCACCTGCGAGATCAATCCGAGCAAAACTCTTGACCATAAATGCATCTAAAGACTCTTTTTGCCCAGCTCCAGTAACCAAAACATTTAGAATTTCCTAATATAAGGCTGTGCTTGGGATGCTTCTACCCTAAACAAGCTATGTGGATGGCCACTTGGCGTGATTTTTTACTTTCAGGCTCCGAAACCCTTTTTCATTTAAAAATGTCTCGCAACCTGCACAAGTATTAGGTATTTTGATAATTAATAGGGCGTTTAGAATGGAGTTAGGAAATGGAAATCCCAGAAATAACATCGACAGCCTTCGAACAGCCACGTATTGTAAAACCTAAGACTCAAAATCCAATAAAGGCCGAGAAAGAATTTATTTGGGGCATCGCAGTGCCAGATAAAACACTTAAGACGATTTTACGGCATAATGTGGCCAAACAGTCAATTGTCCATAGTCTTTTACTTTTAGATTCTGCGCTTCTTCGTTTCTGTCCCATCCATAAAAACATCCGCCATGACGCTGGTGTTTCCACCCTCCATTGATTCCTCTGGCTGAGTACAACCTTCACCCGACTTTTCACTTAACACTTTTTCAAGCAAATCGTTCACGAGCCCACTCTTGCTGCCCTTCAATTCCTTCCATCCTATGCTAGAAATGACGCGTTTGTGATGAAGGGAAATAAAGTTGACGCATGCCTAAATAAATAAGTTTTGTTCATTCAGTCAAAGAACAAACAAATCAACCATTTTGAGATTCAACGCAAAATAGGTATCAGCAATCACAGCCATTTCAGCAAGATTTTCGTCGGTGATTCTTGAAGACAGATAAAACTCACCTAAAGCAATATACTTGAATAAAATTCAAGTTAAAAAGGGCTTACATTGTTCCTTCAAAGGAATGACGGCATATTTGTCTGCGACCGCCAGTATTTCGGGAGCAAATGATTCGAACCAAAAAATGCTAAGAGACCCGCAATAGATGAACTCGATCATAGCGCGCACCTTAGACAAAAATCACTAAATTCCTGATGTAGAAAATAAGAGCCTACAGCCTCCGGACGACAGTCGTGAAGTACAATCTTGCCCTGATGAGCCTCCAACATATTATTTTGAGAGAACATTGAGCGAAACACATGACTCTGCTGGGCCAAAATGCATCGATGGGCAGAAAAGACCTTCGAATCAATCTATAAAGCACGTAATCCTGCACTTCACGGTTCATTAATGATTCAAAGACCTCAATTTTACAGTCAGAGAAGAGTTCACCTTCCAATATTTGACGGTTGGCCAGACGCAAGGAATATTCGACTTTAGATTCACTTTCCAATTGTTGCTTAACATCACCCTTCGAATAAAAAACAAGAAATTCAAGACTACAAAGCAAGAAAAGAGAGCCATCAGGATGCAAAGAACCAATAATAGCATCCGGAGGAACTTGGTATTTGCCACGTCCTTGCTGATGTACGAAGTCCTTTGTGTCACGACATATTTCGGTTTGAGCATTATTAGAATCAAAAACAGAAATTTCAAAGTCGGTCATCAACGGCTCTGTAACATTCTAAAACACGAAAATTTCATTTTCAGGCGTCAAACAAGAAAACTAAGCATGAGAAGTTACTTGTAATCCAACTTGGCGAAGAAAGAACGAGACTGTGTTGACATCTTCTGGACGCTTACCATTCGGGAAAACATGCAACTCCCTGGAAAAAAACTTAAGAAAATAAGTCACAGAAAAAACCTCCAACTGACCAACTGACTGATGGAGCTCTGACCGAAAAAAATCGCTTACTGACTAGGCTTCCACCATTCTTGAAGAGTTTCATCAATTTGGCAAACTCAAAAATTATAAAAAAGCCATTATCAAACGAAAAAACAATAAAAACCTGGTCGATACGCCATTCAAGCTTGCAAGAGATGGCTACCACTTTCGTCATTTGCTTGGAGATACTTGGTGTGTTTGATGGCTTACCAGGTGATGCAGCTGAAAATTGCATAGAAATACATTGCAAATACACGTAAAAACTTACATCCAAACAATGGAAATGGATTACTGGACATTGTTATCTGCCGTGACAATCGTCGATAAAATAGGAAAAACCTTATTGCCTCAGAGCGAAAACTACAAATCACGAATTTCTACCAACAAAAAGGAGCAAAAACAATTATTCACAAGGTTAGCGTGAAAAAAGTGGTGCCTGGTTGCTTTGAGTGTGTCCAATAGCTAGATGGAGAGTAGAGAAGAATGAAATTTTGAAAATTCCAAAAGCAGAATCTGGGCTGGTAGTTATAAGGATTAGCATTACCTGTAGCACTACTGTTAGCATTAGTACCAGCAGTAGCATTAGCCGTGGTTATAAAAGTTGATTCTAATGCTAATCTTTATAACCACCACATTGTTTCTGACTTTCATCCTGCATTTAAATCCCCACTTTCTAATGTCAGAAGGTAAGCATCTTTTCATTCTGTTTCACGAGCATAGCTGCGCCCGTTGGGCGTTAAAATTATGTAGTTGGTTGGATAGTGCCTTCAAAGCTTTTTTTGGGTAAAAAATCATTCAAAATGCTTCTGCGCTGGAGGTTATATGAAGTGCTCGAAGTGCTTTCTTGTAAAGGTGATCGTAATTATGATAATTGTAAGCCTAAGCCTAAAAGTTTTCGGTAAAAGCCATTTGGTATAGTGTAGTCGAGTGCTGGGGTATAGTGTAAGTGATCCAGCTTTTCTACTGTTTTTTAGCATATTAGAAATGCTTAGAAGAAGATATAAAAAGAGAGGAACAAAAAAAAACTATTCTTTTCCAAGATAGGGCCAAAATCCGACTACTGGATTATATCCCCAAAAGTTTATACTCCCAATTAGTATATTATCAACTTTTATTGCTGTCATCATCTTCAACTATTTCTTTGAACAAATTCTATTAACTGCAATATTTACAAAAGAGATACTTATTCTTTAGGTTTACTTTTTCGTGCTTAGAACGTGGTTGAGAAGTGCCGACTTGTGAAGATGCTTGCTTTGTGCCTTCTTTACGACTTACTTGAGAATTACTATTTTGCGCAAGTTTTGGTTTCTCATTTTTACGACACCAAGCCAAAAATTTTTGCCTCCTTTCTTCATTAATTCCCACTGACTCAGTCAACTTTTTTTGACGAGCGCGATTTTTCTCAATCAATCTCAGGTCTTTAGAATTTTCTTTTTTAAACAATTGTTTTAGTGTCTTTGTCTCTTTTATTTGGTGTCTACTAAACGCTCCATTATCCGCTCCTCGGGTGAGCTTTTGACCATTTACATCAATCATGTAATATAGCTTAAACTTTCCATGCTTGTAAGTGAAAAAGTCTTCTTTAATATAGCTTAAAAATTTATATATTTCTCCTGCTGCTTCGATTTGAATCATGTTCTAAATAAATTTCCTGTGTATATTAAGTTAAATGGATACATAAATATACGTTATTCATTTGCTTATTTAATTTACTTACTTTACGTTCAATAAACTGTGTGTACGTATATTATATCAGGTTGGTGGATAAGTCCACGGAAAATATTATCATATATGGAAGTTTTTCATTTTGCTATAGTGAGATAATAAAGACAATAAGTATATAAACATAATCTTGTGACAATTTTTTAGCAAAACAGAAAGAGAAATTAAAGGGATACAAAAGGATGCAAAACTTTGCCGAAGAAACAACAAGTTATATTATCTCATCTTATATATACGATAAAAGTTTCCGCCAACTTATCCGCCAACCTGATATTCATGTAGAATGTGGAGGTGACACACCCTTTGTAAGCAAGCTAAGCAAACTTTTTGCTACAAAATAGTAGGAAGCAAATGAAGGCAGTATCTGGAAGAGAGCAAAATTTATAGTCTTACAGTGTTTAAAATTTTTCTAGCATCTAATGCGGCGAGAACATAGCGGCTAAATTTGTCGGTAAATCTCCGGCTTACTTTGAATATGGCGGTTCTTTGATAATCCACCATTGTCACCTCTGCAACTACAAAACAAAAGACGTATTTTTGAAGGCTCTGCAAGCCTTCTCCCAAATTTCTACAACTTTTAATGTAATTTTGAGATGGCCAGCAAGAGCACGTCTTGGCGGTCACTTTTGTAGGTCCGATTTTTTTCAACGCATATTCCTGGATTACTTTTTTCCAATAATATATCAACTGACAAAAAAGTAGTATGTATGAAGCAAAAAGTATTTGCATTCGACATAATTTTTCTTCAACTTTTTCCAACATCACTGTTTGCATTGATGCTTGATTGGGAAAACAGTTGAGATGATCAAACTTTAGAAATTTGACGAGAGATTTCACATACAACCAATAAAGTGAATTTAAAAACTGCCTTTTTGATGGGAAAAACTTACAAAGAGGACTGCTTATTGCTTCATTTTCATCATAAGCATGTAGTTGCAGGTGTGTTACGTTTTCGTCATAGATAGCAACACGAACAATAAATGTGGAATTCCAGCTGATGATTAACGGTAAACTAGCCAACAATGAAATAATTATGCCTTGTATTATAGCCATAATATTCTAAGCATCCGAGAGAATATCAGATGTATTTTAATATTTTAGAGCAAACGACTATACCTTAGAATATCTGTTTGTGCCTTACGTACTGCTTAGCAGACTAAACAAAAAATATAGGAAAGCTTAGATTTTTTCCCCTGTTTAACAACTCTTGCTCTGCGCACTGGTGAATATACTTCGTAAAATTGCTCTGCTTGCTTGACTGCCCTTTATTTTTATTGATCATTTCATAAATTAATAGATTGAAGGATAGACCAGATATTTTTTGTGTGTAGAAAAAATTGTACTTTTTTAACCGAAAGCTGAAAAAAAAAATACTAAAGGTCACAGTCAGAAAACGACAGCAAAGACAGAGTAGAGAGCCAGAATTTTTAATCGAAGCCTAAACCCACAGCTAGATGACGACAGCAAAGACAGAGTAGAGAGCCAGAATTTTTAATCAAAGCCTAAACCCACAGCTAGATGACGACACCAAAGACAGAGAAGAAAGCCTGAATTTTTAACCGAAGCCTAAACCCACAGCTAGATGACGACACCAAAGACAGAGAAGAGAGCCGGAATTTTTAACCAAAGGCTGAAAATAAGATAAGATCATAAATTTGTGATTATTTTTGTGCATTCTTAATAACAATTACAGAAAAAGTTTGATCAACTCAAACTACATTATTTATTTATTTAAAAATCAAGGAAAATTAACGAGAAACTAAATGTTTTTAATTAACAACAACAAACAAGTTGACGCTTTTGCGCATTTCTCCTTATAAAGCACAATTAATTAACGTATAAAAGGGCAGAGCTACCAACATTCATCCAATCAAACCACTCAATAGCCGATCTAGCTCAACCTAATGTGTCAGCAGAGAGACAGACAATCCCAAGAGGCAGCCACTCTAAGCAAAATAAGAACAGAAGAAAGCAGGCAGAATTAGAGAAACTGATTAGTTGGTTTATACACAGCCAAGGTGGACTGATTTACAACAACAGCAACAACAAAACACGAAAAAAGAACAACACTTTTTAGATGGGCTAGTCGGAAATTATTCCCAGCACTCCTTTTTGCACTGGAAACAAGCTAAGGTCTGGTCTTTTATTAGGTTGTCAGAAAAGCAACCTAATACTATTCTCAATGTGTATACTTTTCCACTGCAAAATTTTTGCGGGTAAACTGTACGTTTATACAACGGCCCTGGATGGTCCACATCCAATTAAAAACAAATTACAAAACAACAGTAGACAGTGTAAAGTACAAAGAAGCGTTGTACAAAAGTGGTTTTTAGAGTAGAAGAGTAGCCTAACTTACACTAAAAGTGAAATAAAAAAACTTTTTTAAATAAGAAAAGGACGAAAAAACAACAACACTGTGTGTGGCACAACTACCTTATTTCCTCTAATAACCCAAAGCCACCCTCACTCCTAATTCAAAGCCGTCTTCTTGGCATTGTGTTTTTGACCTACTTTTTACAGACAGGTCATAGGCAAGTTACCACCCAAATTGTAGCTTATTGTCTTAGCTACAAGTTGAGTGGTAATTTGCTTGGGAATCGTCTGAAAAGAGTGGTTCAAAAACACAATGCCAAGAATTTTGAATTAGGGGGTGGTGGGTATGGAGTCCATACTATGGACAGGACAGTTGGCCATGGTTTTTTTTCCAAAAATGTTGGTGTTTTTGTATATAAGTGCCCATTTTTGAGCGATTCTTTTATTCTGAGACCCCCAAGTAGTCAAAATGTCCTCAGGAAACCGAATCTGAAAGCAGAATTTACAAAAGTGGCTTAGTTGCCGAGATGTGACCAATAGTTGGACTATCGACGTTTTGAAACACCTACCACCTTATTTGCAACCATATCTCGGCAACCAAGCCATTTTTCCAAATTCTGCTTTTGAATTCCGATTCCTGGGGAAATTTTGAGTACTTTAGGTCTCAGAATAAAGAAATTCTTATAGAAATGGGTACTTTTATAGAAAACTTATAAAAAGTTAAAAAAAAAACCATGGCCAGGAGTCGGTTTACCGGGGGCTGTTATTAGAGAAAATAGGGTACCTCTTTTTGTGATGACAGTACAAAAGGGTGGATCACTTACTACTACTATTACTACCTCAGGCAGCACTGGTTTAACAATTGCAACATTTGTTTGAACTCATAGTGGGCCAGAAAGCATTCCAAGATACAACAACAACAACAACAGCTATTGGATACCCTTCTTTAAGCCTATCCGAGACAAAATTAAGAAAGTAATTAGTGTACCTAGGGTTAAGCGAACTTTTTTAAAAAAACAAAACAAGCAACAATTAGAGAGATACGAGGGCATTAACATTTTTTATATTTTTCCAATAAAAATACCGATCAGAGCTAAGCTCCAACAATTCAACAACAACAAGCGCATTTTATAGACTCAACACCGGAGACTGGGGAAACAAGTCTACAATTGCGAAGAGAGATTGTCTGGTTAGGTCACCAACCAAAATGGTCGCTCTGAGAGTGCACACAAAAGGTAAGTTTTTTCGCAAAAAAGTTTGGTTTTGCTTCTTTCCTGTGTCTCATTCACTTTTATTAATTTTTATTATTTTTTACTTACTTTATTATTACTATCATTTTCATTGTTGAATATTTTCTATAGGTTAGCCATAGGTTAGCCAAGACCCTTAGGGTTAGGGTAGACTAGCCTGGGTTAGACAAGACCCTTAGGGTTAGGGTAGACTAGCCTGGGTTAGACAAGACCCTTAGGGTTAGGGTAGACTAGCCTGGGTTAGACAAGACCCTTAGGGTTAGGGTAGACTAGCCTGGGTTAGACAAGACCCTTAGGGTTAGGGTAGACTAGCCTGGGTTAGACAAGACCCTTAGGGTTAGGGTAGACTAGCCTGGGTTAGACAAGACCCTTAGGGTTAGGGTAGACTAGCCTGGGCTAGACAAGACCCTTAGGGTAGGGTAGACTAGCCTGGGTTAGACAAGACCCTTAGGGTTAGGGTAGACTAGCCTGGGTTAGACAAGACCCTTAGGGTTAGGGTAGACTAGCCTGGGTTAGACAAGACCCTTAGGGTTAGGGTAGACCAGCCTAGGTTAGCCAAGACCCTTAGGGTTTGAATTTTTTAAAACGTTTTGATGGCAAGTGAGACCTGTTTGAAAACTAGAAGTGCAAGGCCATTCGATAAGTCAGACAGACACGCAAAACCTCTATGAAAAAATTGACATCACAATAGAATAAGATACAGGAAAAAGACTAACCCAAATTTTTTTTCGAAATTTCACTGCGATCATGTAAAAATAGGAGAATTTCCGAGAAAACAACAACCCCAGTCTTTTACACAAACAACAAGAACAACAATGAAGTAGTTGGAAAAGGTGCGTAGTCACCTTCGTCCTTTTTTTCCTGATGGCATTCTGTATTTTATTTTGCGGTTTTTAAACTGTTTTTTTTTGCTGAATTCATAAAGCAGTGTGGAAAAAGGGACCAAAGTGTTAGTAAAATCCATTTCGTGGCATTTTGTTTAACATTTGTTATTTTTTTAACCAACAAATAAATATAGTTAATGACTATTTAAGTGGTCCATGTTGCAAAAGGTGGGGGAAAACCGCAAAATGTCACAAAACACATTTTCTTTCTGAACTACCTAATAAATTTTTTTCGACCACAGACGGAGAGACCTTCTTTAAAAGTAGAAAAATTAACAATAGAATTACTTGGGTCAACCAAAATAGCTAGAAGAGTCTATTGGAGAAATGTTTATGTGAAATTTGGTGTGCTCACACTAGCGGAACAAGAGCGGCTGAATCATTGAAGAGAGCCCATCAGTACACTGCCATTCTGTTGCTGAGGCTGTTGCTGGTAACGGTAGAGATACAGACGATAGTCCTTACTAGCCAACACCACTGAGCCGTCTTCTACAAGAGCCACATCGAAGCATTGAGCGTGCTTCACCTTGCTTTCCAAGGCATTCAACATGTTTCCGTCCTAAATAATGGGATTGATGGGCGCTAACAACGAATAGACCGAGACCCTTAGGCTTAGGGTAGACTAGCCTGGGTTAGAGGTAGACCCTTAGGACTTAGGGTAGACTAGCCTGGGTTAGAGTAGACCCTCAGGCTTAGGGTAAACTAGCCTGGGTTAGACGAGACCCTTAGAGGGGTCTTATTCATTGCTAGGGTCGATTATGGCCTTACAAAGTTTTGGTCTACGGGTTCAAAACAAATTTACCTGACTGAAGACGGTAAGGTTGAAGTTATTGTGGTTGTCAGCAACCACCACTTCTCCAAGGGCGTTGATACCAACACCAATGGGATAGTTGGTGATGCCTTCGCCTCCAATTTGTCGAACATAGTGTCCTTCATAGTTGAACACCTGAAATAACGTATACCAGTCGGTTTGCTATAGACTAGATGGTGGGATGCCCGTAGGGCTTTAGCTCTTGGCCTAGCCCACTTATGATCTCTACCCTATGGTTATCCATTGGTCAAGAGATGACAAAGAGACTCTACCTTGATGCAATGGGCACGGTTGTCGCTGATGAAAATTTCGTTTTTGTCGTTGGCACACACTCCATTGGGGAACTCTAGATAGCGAGAGCAGCTGAATTTCTGGATGATGTTTCCGTAGGCGTCGAAAATGATGACTCGCATCACCTCAAATATTAGAGCTCAAAATATCACTTATGTAAGCACAATTACACACCTTGCACTCCACTACAATTATACGCCCTTCGTAATCAACACACACCCCTCGGGGATGTTGCAGGATGTTGGCTCCGAATTTGCGCAAGAACTGTCCATATTGATTGTAGATTTGAATCTGATGAGTGGGCGACCGCTCAGTCACAATAAAGTCACCAGTAACACGGTTGACGGAGACGCTGAAAATGGAAAATATTGGGTTGTCCAGGAGAGGTCCAAGAAAGTCTAGGAAATTTTGTGTTAGGCTGGTCTACCCCAAACCTCAGGGTTTAGACTAACCTAGGTTGGTCTACCCCAAACCTCAGGGTTTAGACTAACCTAGGTTGGTCTACCCCAAACCTCAGGGTTTAGACTAACCTAGGCTGGTCTACCCCCAAACCTCAGGGTTTAGACTAACCTAGGCTGGTCTACCCCAAACCTCAGGGTCTAGACTAACCTAGGCTGGTCTACCCCAAACCTCAGGGTCTAGACTAACCTAGGCTGGTCTAGTGGTTCTATTAGAGAGAATACGGTACATTTAGAATCAAATTCTTTGATAAAATGAGTCTTACCGGTTGGGGTAGAGCAGTTGGCCATCACGTTTGCCACATTCTCCAAACTGGAACTTGAAGCGACCCTCTTTGTCGAACACTTGAATTCGGTGGTTGTTGGTGTCGGCCACAATAATGTCTTGCTGAGCGTTGACCTAGGAATAGAAAAGAGCAATAGCTTGTGTATTGTATTCAATTCCACCAAAGAAAGTTACCACAACGCCAGAAGGCTCCGTGAATTGTCCTTCCATGACACCAAACTCGCCAAATTTGCAGTGGTAGGTCATTTTCTGGAAATGCGATTGTCACTGCACTGGATTACACAAGCCTCAAGGTTTTTACCTGTCGCTTAATCTGAGATCTGGGAGGATAGAGGGGAAAGTTGCCTGTGGTTCCGTTGCCCAATTTATCAGTGCTATTGGCCAAAATGCTCAAATCAGTGATGGTGTCGGGATCGTTCAAGGACAAAGCTCCGAGAGCGGAAGGGTCTAGCCCCGCCGACCACTTCTCGTACTGGTTGAAGATGGACGCAGTGGTGGTGCTAACCGACGAATCTCCTCCCGCCATGTGGGAGGAGAGGGTAGAGCCAGCTGGAGCACTGGCTCCAATCGACAAATTGTTGAGGCTGTCCAAGTGGTGGTGGTGAATGGGAATGCCCATGGTGGTGGCATTGCCGGTCTGCAGCATCTGACCAGCAGAGCTCAGAGAGTGGCTGTGTGCACAGCCATCAAAATCCTGTTTGTTGGCAGTCAGGAGGTTGGAGTCGGAAGCCATAAAATGGGCCAGACTGGAGTGGTGGGTAAAGCCTCCGGCCGGCGGAGAGCGCTGTCTGGAAGAGGGTCTTCCGATTGGTGCAATCACCCCACTCCCATTATAGGGGAACACCATCGAAGGGGAGGAGCAGTTGCGCTGCTGGTTCGAGCCCCACGAGTCCTGAGGCATTGTGTTCATCAGCTGAAGTATGGCCTGCCTAGCTTGGTTCACATTCAGCGGCTGCGTCTCAATCTCGCACGAAGTGTGCAAAAAGTTGTTGGCGTCCGCATTAAAGTTTAGGAAACCCTGGAGACGAGAGTCCAGCAACGGTTTGAACACCATCACCTCAGTCGGCGACGAGTACTTCAGCAATCGCTGAGTGAACTCTATGGTTTGTGCCATCTTTTTCGTCATCTTCTGCACCTCTTTGTCAATGATGGTCAATTGGAGCTGCAATTTGTGCTTTAGTTAATAGACAATCAGAGAGATTGGATGGGAACAAACCTGTTTGTAGCCAAACATGGCTTCCAGCTCCTTGGAGATTCCTTTTCGAGCTTCTTGCACCAGTTGAATCAGACACTGAAATTTGGCTTTTCAGCTACTACGTGCACCAAGTATGTTGAAGGACCGTAATTTGCTTATAGAGTAAGCCTGCCAGATGCAAATTTTGAAAATAAAAATACCGTGTTTCCTATAATGGGCGGCCAAGAACACGATTGTGAATTGGGGGAAGAGGAGGAGGTGGGGGTGTGGGTATGGACAGGGGACAGTGGATCATGGTTTTTTCCCAAATTTTTTTTATTTTTAAGTAAAGTACCCATTTTTATAAGAATTTCTTTATTGTGAGACCTCCAAGTAGTCAAAATGTCCTTAGGAATAAAAAGTCTAAAAGCGGCTTGGTTGCCGAGATATGGTTGCAAATAAGGTGCTAGGTGTTCCAAAACGTCAGTAGTCCAACTATTGGTCATATCTCGACAACTAAGCCACTTTTTTAAATTCTGTTTTCAAATTTGGATTTCTGAGGAAAGTTTGACTACTTGGAGGTCTTAGAATACAGAAATTCTTTCAAAAATGGGTGCTTTTATACAAAAATATCAAAAATGTTGGAAAAAAACCATGGCCAACTGTCCTGTCCATACCCACCACCCCCTAATTAAAAATCGTGTTCTTGGCATTGTGTTTTTGACCCACTCTTTTCAGACGATTCCCAAGCAAGTTACCACTCAACTTGTAGCTAAGACAATGAGCTACAATTTGGGTGGTAACTTGCCTAAGACCTGTCTGTAAAAAGTAGGTCAAAAACACAATGCCAGGAAGACGGCTTTGAATTAGGAGTGAGGGTGGCTTTGGGTTATTAGAGGAAATACGGTATGTGGTCTTTTTTGTCGAAAAGGGCTATTATATCCAGTGCTTGTTGCTTTTTTATGCAAAAATAATAAATTTTTGATGTAAAATATAAAAAAATCTAAAACTTGGGTCCCAAAGCTTACATTAGCGGATTCGTCCACATTGTTTTGTGCCTGTTGGAAGCTGGCATTCAAGCGGTTCTGATCCGCATCAATTAGGCGGAAGATCTCATGCAACTCCGACTGTTTGTTGCGGGCCTCATTGATGAGCTGTTCCATCAAGCCTATCTGTTTCTCTGCCACATTGTCGATGGCCTCCACATTGTGTGTGGGTGAGACATGCTCTGACAGGGTGCAGTCCCGGCATATAGCCTAAAGTACACACAGTTGGCCATATAAGAGTGGTGTGACGGTAACTCTCGACTACAACCCATGTCAGACCCACTTCCAATTTTCTTTGTTAGGTATTATGCCGTAAAAAGGTTTTCTCCACTGTTTTTGGTTGAATGCCGCTCCATTTTCGAGGTGAAGAAGCTGGCGTTGCCTTTGCTTACGAGCCCATATTCTTGCTATCGCAGGGTCTTTGCAGCAAGGGCATCAAATGAGGCTGTCTGTGCTTGCATTTCTAACAATCAAGCCCCTTCATCGCCTTACGAGCGAGGGCATGCCAGAGCTTTTCCATACGGTAGAGCCCCTTCATCCCCATATGGTAGAGCCCAGTGAGCAATACCATGTTTAAGATGTTCTCTTTACTTGAGTGAGCTTTCCTTTTCGTTTTCCCTCCCTTATACAACCCTTGCGCAACCCTTAGGGACTAGTGGGAGTGGTGGACACAAAAGTAAAACTGGCCAGATTGCAGGTGATGCAGAAGAAGCGCAACGGCTGTGATCTGTGTTCCAGACACTTGCAGTGTGAACTGCCGTTGTTTACAGAACCTTTTGCACCTGTGACACACTCACCAGCAGCCAGCTCCTCCACTCTATGGCCCTCGAAACAGTGCATGTATCTGGAGACGTCGTGGTTAGCTCCTTTTCAAACTATTTAAGCAGTTGGTAATTTACCGATGAGCTAGAGTGCAGTTGGCACACAAGTGGTGGGAACAGTCGCAGCAGTAGGCGGTCGCACTTTCTCCACTTTTGCAGCCAGTGCAGGTGGAAGCGGCCGTCACGCCAGCATTCTGAAAATCAAGTGCATAGTAACTCAACAGCCGACCCACTCAGCTCCTTCTAACACCTTTTCTTGGCTCAAATTACTCATTTATCCCCTCAAATTGCTTAAACTGGACTATCTCGGCTGTTTTACAACAAGTTTTTCTAATTTTTTTGCAGTGAGTGGCCCTGGATCTGCTCTTCCTAATGCAGCATCAGTTGACTCAATGTTGCTGGAAGAAGTTAGTGGAAAAGGTTTTTTACGAAATGACCTTTTGCTCCATTCAAATACCTTTTTCTCCTGCTTTTTTCAGCAACATTGAGTCAACTGAGGCTGCATTAGAAAGAGCAGATCCAGGGCTATACACTCGACAAAAAAATTAGAAAAACTCGTTGTAAAACAGCCGAGATAATCAAGTTTAAGCAATTTGAGGGGATAAATGAGTAGTTTGAAGGGGTGATTTCAATTCGAGCCTTTTTTTTTATTTTTTCAAAAGCTCGAGTTCAATTCCACTTAGAAGAAGGTTGATTTTTTCGGCATTCATTCGACACAGCTTGGCTTGCACACGACTAACCTGGTCATTGCAGAGATCTCCAATAGGTGGTGTGGAGGAAGTGCTGCTAGGCGAGCCGAAGATCAGACCCTTGTCATCCCCATTGCTGGCATTGTTGACAGCGGCAGCTGCGGCTGCTGCCCTATTCACGGCATTCTCTAGTCCATAGTCACTCAGTAGGCCATCGATGCCTAGCTGAGAGGACAACTGGGTCTCCACATGGCACTGTGGGCACACAATCCGATTGTCATTGGCGTCCAGCTGGCGTTCCAAGCAATTCTTAACAAATGCAGGGATCACACCAAACATTCAGCAACACAAAATAAAACCTTGCAAAAGCTGTGAAAACAGGCCAGAACCTTCGGTTGTCGAAAAGACTCCATACAGATTGGACATTTCACCACCTAAATATATAGGCTTAAGCATCTACACTATCTTCTCCACTCATTTATGTCTCAGGTATGTGAGTGTGTACATCTCAACCCCAAGCTTGGAGAGTTAGAGATGCACGCACAGACATACCTCATATTATAGCTGGCTTCTCTCCAAAAAAAAATGGATCAAATTTGAGCGCATCAAGCCTCACCGCCATAAAAAATACTTCAACACAGCTTTTTCGGGCAGTGGACACTTGGCCAGACATTATGATTTTTTTAAAAATGTTAATAAAAATGGTGTATTTTGAAGAATTGTTTTTATTCTGAGGTCCCCCAGTAGGCAAAAAAACCTAAGGAATCCGAATCTGAAAAGAGAATTCTAAAAAGTGGCTTGGTTGCTGAGATGTGACCAAAACCAGCCGTGAACTCAGCTTCGTATACTAATACAGTCAACCCTCGATTTAACGACCCACCTAAAAAGTTCGATGCACAGCTGGGTCTGACCATTTTTTGACATCTTTTGCCCATATCGATGTCTCTAGGGCAAAAAATTGCACGCATTCTGAATTTGCCTCTCGTTTTTACACAACTCAACAATTTCGCCTTTCAAAAATCCAACTCTCGATCTAACGGACGCTTTTTAAAAAAAAATGAGTCCGTTAAATCGAGAGTTGGTTTTTTTGAAGACAATGATGTCGTTTTTTTGAAAAACGGCTGCCAAATTCAGAATCCTTACGATTTTTTGCCTTAGAGACATCAGTATCAAAATCAAAAATACGGGTTAAAACATGGTCGGACCCAGCTGTGCATCCAACTTTTTGAGCGTTCGTTAAATCGAGCGTCGACTGTACTTCCTAGTTTTGGTCACATCTCAGCAAGCAAGCCACTTTTTGAAATTCTGTTTTCAAATTCGCATTCCTCAGGTGCTTTTGCCTACTAGGGAACCTCAGAATAGGTTGTTAAGCTCCTTTAAATAACATTTTTATTAACATTTCCAAAAAAAAAAATATTAAAGATTATTACAAAAAAAAAATACTTGATCTTTCAGAGGAGGTGGTGTAGGTGCTAATCCCATGGCCCCAGATAGCACAGGCATTCCTAAATTGAATAGCAGTTATTTTGGCTAAAATGGTCTGCGGGATGACCCCTTTTATATAGCACTCATGCAGTTAAGTCTTTTCAAAGTCTTTTCAAGCGGATCTTTGACTAGTCTATTGTTTATTCTACAAGCAAAAGAGGCCTCAAATCTTTGCTGACAGACCAAAAGAAAATGTGTGATGATTTGCAAAAATCTCCCAGATTTATTTCAACTATTGAATGAAGTAGCCAGTGCTTACTAGCCTACGAAAATAAACAAACAATAGGAGAAGGAGGCCAAATAGACCATCTGGGCTGCATTAATTGCACAAGATGGTCAACAGCAGAGGAGGGTGGCCGACAAATGCCCCACCACCAATAAACTATTCTCGAGCCACACAAAACAATAAAACCTTGGCAACTTTAGTCGCAGAATTCCCACACTTAGGTTGTCAATTACTAAATATCAAAAAAAAAATGGGGTGGATCCAAGTGGGAATTGAACATGCAGACTTTTTTGTCCACACATTCAAAAAAAGCAGAACGCCACATTTTAGGTAGGACGACATTTGACCATGTTTTTTTTCTAGAATTTTTTGATATTTTTTAACAAAAGTAGCCATATATGAAGGAAAATTTTTATTCTGAGGCGTCCCGATAGTCGAAATGTCCTCAGCAATGCAAATCTGAAAGCAGAATTGTTAAAAGAAGCTTAATTGCCGAGATATGGCTGCCAATAAGGTGCTCGGTGTTCCAAGATGTCGGTAGTCCAACTATTGGTCATATCTCGACAACTAAGCCACTTTTTCAAATTCTGTTTTCAAATTTGGATTCCTGAGGAAATTTTTGACTACTTGGAAGCCTTAGAATAAAGAAATTCTTTCAAAAATAGGTATTTTTATAAAAAAAATCTAACTTTTGGGGAAAAAGCATAGCCAATTGTCCTATGTCTCATATTTTCGGGCACATCGCCAAATTTTCAAAATATATATACATTTTTGCAATTCTCACATTTCCATTCGACTTTGAGAACAATTGGCCTTAAAATTAAGGCCATTTCCAATGTCTTTTCGCATAGAAAAAGGCCCCAGAAAGAATAGTTTTAAGGAAACTATGGCATTTCTAGTCACAGGTTTAAGAGCCGTATCCAACTGGCGATTGACTACATGCTAGCAGTCAACCACTAGGCTAGAGGAGGTACCACCTCAACCATCGTTTTCATATAAAAGCGGCCAATAAATTTCCTTCGCACAAGTCTAAAAATAAACCAACCAGCCATTGGTGGACCAAGCGGACGAGTCATGCTAGCCAGAAGTAGAGAAAGGGGATCGCTTTCCGAACCTACACAAATCCAGTTTAAACAAAAAAAAAAGGTTTTTATGAGCAGATGTATCAAACCTGCAGAGCTTGTTCCCAAGGAATCAGACTCGCTCATTCCTTCCTCTAAAAAAGCGGCGGCTTTGATGAAAACAAGAGGACCAAAAAAGCAAACCAAAGTTCCAGAGCATTGTAGACATGGCCGTGTTGGAATCCATCCTGAGTCGAGTGTGTGTGTTGTGTGTGTATGTGTGAAAGTGATTGGTGGTGTTCTGCAAAAGGCAAATCAGATTAAAAGTTGTTTAGCAGACAACAATCACGCGTCCAACAAGTCAACGGTCAATAACAAAGAGAGAGATAAATTCTTAAGGCCATACAAATACCCTCTAATCAATCAATTCAAAGAAGCCCTTATGCTCGTCAATTGTTCATAGAAAAGATTGGGAACTAGTAAAGTGAAGCATTTCTTGTAAATGTCTTATAAGTCTTGTTTAACAAAAATGTTTCTAGCATTGTGTTCATTATGCAACTTTTTTAGTCTGTTTTAGAATATTTGGGTTGCCATCTTTTAGTAAGTCATAAAAAAAATTACAATTTAAAGAAAAAATAAAAAAATCATAAAGTAAAAAAAAAACTCCCTAGGGTAGACCAATCTAGGTTAGCCAAGACTCTTAGGCTTAGGGTAGACTAGCCTGGGTTAGACGAAACACTTAGGCTTAGGGTATACTAGCCTGGGTTAGACAAGACCCTTAGGGTTAGGGTAGACCAGCCTGGGTTAGACGAGACCCTTAGGGTTAGGGTAGACCAGCCTAGGTTAGCCGAGACTCTGTTACGGCCCTAATCTCTAAAAAATGTTGATTTAATCAACTTTTGTCATATATGACACAAAGTCTAATATCTCAAATAAAGAACACCAACATTATTTCCTGCATGTAAAATTCCAAAGATTCCAATTTTGAATACCAAAATACGCAAATAGTCTTCAAAAATTGTGAAAAAAGATAAGCAAGAGTAGGAAGTTGATGTGTGGCGATCGATCCTATCTTCCCGGATCCTTCTCCGTCAGCCAAAAAAGTTGAGCAAGCACACAGAGAACAACAAGAAGTGCGATGAAGCAATTATTGTGTATGTCAATACGCACTCACCACCAACACAGCAGCAGAAGCAGCAATTGGATTTTGCTCTCTGTCCCTTGCGATGACTGCGCCCCACAAACCAGCGAAAAAATGGAAAAGAGAAGGGTGGGCGATTGCCCAGAGAAAGGAGTGAGGGGAGCTAAAGGCTGGGTAGTACCAGTGCTTGCCACTCTGTTCCCCAGCCTATGAGACATTCCCTGTTGGCGACGCTTTGGCGATTTTACTCCGCTCTTCCCCCTCCTCCTTTTTTTTTCTTGATTCTTCCCCACTTTTTCGTGGAAAGAAATTTGAGTGGAGGAGGGTGGTGAGGGGTTTTTCACACACATACAAAAAGAAAAAAAAAGACCTATTGTCCAGGAGCCACCCCACACCACCACTCTTTATTGCGGCAATTGGGACAAATAGACCAAAGGTCTACTTCTTTTCGGCCTATCGCCTCTTTTTTGTGTATTTGCTCCTGCTGTTGACAGCTTTGATCAGACCTATAAAAATGGGCAAGATGCTCTTCACAAGGCACACTTCACCTACACAGCCAAAAGATTAGCTCCTATCAAGAGTAAGAGACCAATGCAAAAGATAAGGCATCGACCTGCAACTATAGGGTATGGAAAGGACATGGTTGGCCATGGTTTTTTTCCAAAAATGTTGGTGTTTTTGTATATAAGTACCCATTTTTGAAAGAATTTCTTTATTCTGAGGCTTCCAAGTAGTCAAAATGTCCTCAGGAAACCGAATCTGAAAGCAGAATTTGCAAAAGTGGCTTGGTTGCCGAGATATGACCAATAGTTGGACTACCGACAGGTTGGAGCACCGAGTACCTTACTTGCAGCCATATCTCGGCAACCAAGCCACTTTTTGAAATTCTGCTTTCAGATTCGGATTCCTGAAGACATTTTGACCACTTGAAGGTCTCAGAAAAAAGTAGTTCTTTAAAAAATAAGTACTTTACTCAAAAATAAAAAAAATTTGGGAAAAACCATGGCGAACTGTCCCCTGTCCATACCCCCACCTCCTCCCCCCCCAATTCACAATCGTGTTCTTGGCATTGTGTTTTTGTCCCACTTTTTGCAGACTACTCTCAGGCAAGTTACCACCCAAATTGTAGCCTATTTTCTGAGCTGCAATTTGAGTGGTAAATTACCCGAGACTTGTCTGCAAAAAGTGGGACAAAAACACAATGCCAAGAACACGATTTTGAATGAGGAAGTGGAGATCAATTTGAGAAAATGTGGTATGTCAAACATAAGCAATTTACACTTGCTGACTGAGTCTTATGTACACAAACTGCTTATCTGCAATAAAGGAAGACCATAGTTTGTTGGGTGAATATTTTGCAGACGAGCAACGGATGAATATCATACAAACACACCCAGAATAAACAAAATTAATTAAATTGGTGGGCACAGCGAGTATCAAAGTCAAAAAAGTCACAAGACACGACCTCATCATCACTAATCATCAAATTCTTTTGCTGTTGGCCGAGAAGGAATTTCCTTGGTTTTTAGCACATACACACACATCTTTTCTATGTGTTTCATCAACCACCTCTTAAAATACTCTTTTTTGGAGGCACTTTCGCTGTTCATATGGGCCTGAAAAGATGTTGGTTTGTGATAGACGGAAGGGGCTCATTTTTTGGTGAAACACAACCATTTACAACTTTTTTTTACTTTTTGCTTTAGTTATATGTTTTTTAAAGATAAGTTTTATTCCGCAACCTCCCAGTAGTCACAATGTACTCAAGAATCCGAATCGGAAAGCAAAATTTCAAAAAGTGGTATGGCTGCCAGTAAGGTACTCGGTGCTCCAACCTGTCGGTAGTCCAACTATTGGTCATATCTCGACAACTAAGCCACTTTTCCAAATTCTGCTTTTAGATTCGGATTCCTAAGGAGATTTTGACTACTTGGAGGTCTCAGAATAAAAGAATCGTTCAAAAATGGGTACTTATATACAAAAACACCAACATTTTTGGAAAAAAAACCATGGCCAACTGTCCTGCTCATCTCTCACTACCACTCTCCTCAAAAAAATTTCAACAAATTGTTGCTTGCCCAAAATTGTTTTTTTTATAGAAAAACTAGAGCTGAAAGTAGGTAAATATATTTATTTATTTATTCCCAAATCTGTTTTCATACTTTGGTCTCTTGTGTCGTTTCTTGAGCAAACACAAGCGAGCAACGGCTTGTCGAACAAAAATCAAAACAAGGCTAACCAGCACTCAAAAATATTGTAGGCTACCCAAGAAGGGTTGTGGGTGAAGTAATGGTGTACGGCCAGTTGGACAGATTTTTTTTATATTTAAGAAGAATTTTGTTATTCTGAGAGCTTCTAGTAGACAAAAAGACCTTAGAAATCCAAATTTGAAAACAGAATTTATAAAAAGTGGCTTGCTTGCTGAGATATGATCAAAACTAGAAGGAGGGATGATAAAAACTAGGTTTACAGCTGGTTTTGGTTATATCTCAACAAGCTAAATTTTCTAAATTCTGTTTTCAGATTCCGATTCCTCAAGTATTTTGACTGCTGGTAGGTCTCACAATGTAAAGAATTGTTCAAAATACAGCATTTCTATTAACATTTTCAAAAAAAAATCATGTCCGGTCAACCAGTCATACTCCCAGGTTCGGTTCCCACTCTGGCCATACTCCCAGGTTCGGTTCCCACTCTGGCCACACTCCCAGGTTCGGATTAACATCAAAATTGGTAAAATATGTCAAAAATTGAGTTAAAAAAGTGGTTAGTCCCAGCTGTGGATCAAACTTATCAAAGGGGTCGTTAAATCGAGGGTTTATTAAAAAAAAACACCCAACTTTTTACATACAAACCGAAAGAAAACAAAAGCCAGAAGCAGTTGGAGTGCACCTATCTCAAGCCGGCGACATTTTTCAGACGATTGAAAACGAAAAAATTGGGTATTTGTTGAGAGTAGCACACTTTGATGCCTAAATTTAGCATCCAGCGCAAATAAGTGCACAAAGGAGTGGTGTGAAGAGTGGCAGGAAGGGGGGTTTGCGTACAAACAATTAATTCATCAAGCAAGAAAATTGCCAATTGCACCAATCAAACAATGTTTTTACATTTATTCTCTAGTAGGCTGGTTGGTGAGAGGGAGAGAGCGAGAGGAGGAGGAGGATATGTGGTGTCTATGTATTTTTGTTGGTGGAAAAAGAAAACAATGCTTTTTTCATATCCACAAACAACAATACACGGCTGGCTGAACCAGTGAGCATGTTCCCCCTGCGCATACAACCAGTTTGCAGCAGCAGCATCACTTGAATCAATCGAACAATATATATAAACAAAAACACTGCTTGTGTGCACACACACACACACAGCTCAGCCAGTCCTGCAGCCCCTTTGTACGCACAAAAACATATCGATTGCAACCAGCAATTAAATGTGTGTGTGTGTGTTTGAGGGGTTAAATAGGGACAGTTGCTGTTGACAGCAGTGCTGGAACCAAGCTTTTTGGCTGAACAGCAAGCAAAAAATATAGAACCGAATGAATATCAACATAAGACAATTAGACATGGTTTTTTTCCAAAAATGTTGGTGTTTTTGTATATAAGTACCCATTTTTGAAAGAATTTCTTTATTCTGAAGCTTCCAGGTAGTCAAAATGTCCTCAGAAAACCGAATCTGACAGCAGAATTTGCAAAAGTGGCTTGGTTGCCGAGATATGACCAATAGTTACCGACGTTTTGGAACACCTAGCACCTTATTTGCAACCATATCCCGGCAACCAAGCCACTTTTTGGAATTCTGCTTTCAGATTCGGATTCCTGAAGACATTTTGACTACTTGAAGGTCTCAGAAAAAAGAAAATCTTTAAAAAACGGGTACTTTTATTCAAAAATATATAAAGTTTTTGAAGAAACATAGCCAACTGTCTTTGGAGCACTTGCAGGATACGCCACCCAGTAGACTTAAGAACAAAAGGTTTTAATAAATGCTTTTCTACACTCGACCCAACTAGGAAACGAAACCTTGTAACAAGAGAACCTTTGAAACACAACCACCCGGCCACAGCAACTCACTTGTACGCTCTTTTTTATGGTGTATAAATAGAAATGTTATTAAGCAGTGAGGGACAAATTTAGGGACAAAAATATGTCATTAAAAAAAAATTCAGTCTTTTAAATTCCAAAATATCGATTTGAGAATTTTTGCAAACAAAAATGTTGAAAATATGTGGGAAAATATGTGGGTGGCGTATTTTTAAGTCGAGTGGGTAGCGTATTCTGTAATTTAGCCAACTGTCCTTTTACCAATAAATATGCATGACCAGAGTGGGAACCGAACCTGGGAGTACGGCCACTTGGCCAGACTGGCCAGAAAAATGTTAAAAAAAAAACTGTATTTTGAAAAAAAATTTATTCTGAAACCCCTTTGTAGGAAAAAATACTTGAGGAATCGGAATCTGAAAAGAGAATTTAAAAAAGTGGCTTGCTTGTTGAGATATAACCAAAACCAGCTGGAAACCTAGTTTTTATCATCCCTCCTTCTAGTTTTGATCATATCTCAGCCAGTAAGCCACTTCTTATAAATTCTGTTTTCAAATTTGGATTTCTCAGGTCTTTTTGTCTACTAGAAGCTCTCAGAATAACAAAATTCTTCTTAAATATAAAAAAAATCTGTCCAACTGGCCGCAGAGGACCACTTGAGGCAGCCTCTATCTCATTAAGCTATATAAGCATCCTCAAGCTCCTACTGTTCTATACACTTATTCTAAGAGTAACACCTTACCATTCTGCTAAAACTAGCAAAATATGCCAAAAATAAGTGGAGGAATCATACAATACCAGATATAACCTAAAAACCAAATGTTTAAAGTGGAATAAAAGCTGGGCAATCAAATTATCTTCCTTATGTCACACAAAACACTGGAAAATTTACGGCATTATGTGGCTGATAAAGAAATATTTTTCCTACACACACACAAATGCATTGCCAACAAGGAGTGTAAGTTGTTCATGCGTGCTGCCCCAGATGTGAGGCATGCACATACACACACAATGCAGCAGACAGTGAATTAAGAGAATGGGATGGAAGAGGAAGTGTTGTTGTTTTCTCTCAAAGCGCCTAATCGACAACAGCAGGAGTGAGACACAAAATACTAGGGATGACCGCCGCCGTCTCATGTGATTTTGCCTATACCAAGTCGTAGCAGGAGAAGCAGAAGCAGAAAAAAGAGAGAACAACCAATTTTCCTGCACTTTTAGACTGGAAGAGAAATAGACAGGCAGAGAGCACTAGTAGACCAAAAATCACTCAGCTGTTAGCAGGGCAGACAAGCTTGCGACCAGCTTTCATGAGACACTCAGTCGCTCCCGCTACTGCCCTCAAGGCTGTTGGAAACGGCACAGGCTGGATCACATAAAGTCGACCAATCAAAATTAGCGCCGCCGGCATGCTCCTATTGCTTGTGAAATAATTTATGCAAAAAGCAATAAAGCCAGTCTTTCTGCTTGCTAGTCATGAGTTATTGCGCCAAAAGAGTCAGCCACTGCTTTATATGCAAAGCATGGAAAACCAGAATTTAAATGGAAGTTTTCATGGCTCAGTGGATAAGGCACTAGCGAAGGGTCGGTAAAACCATAATTGTCGCTTTTTCTATAAACTTCTACTACTTCACCTGTTTGCTGCAAGGTTGGATTTCAAACAGAGATATTGTAAATGTTCTAACCGGTGGTTCGATAGTTGGTGGACAAACTTCAAAAAAATGTGTTTGTGGCATTGTGTTTTTGGCCTATGTTCTGCTAGTGTCTTCTGGGCATGTTATTTACCAAAATGTAGCCTAGATTATCAGCTACATTTTGGTATATAAAATGTCCAGAAAACACCAGCAGAACATAGGCCAAAAACACAATGCCACAAACACATTTTTTTGAAGTTTGTCCACCAACTTTTGGACCACCAGTTAATAGAGCCCCCCCCTCTAATTCAAAATCGTGTTTGTGGCATTGTGTTTTTGACCCACTTTTTCCAGGTGTCTCTCAGGTATTTTATTACTTAAATTGTAGCTTATTGTCTTAGCTACAGTTTGGGTGGTAAGCTGCCTGAGAGTCGTCTGCAGAAAGTGGGTCAAAAACACAATGCCAAAAACACGATTTTGAATTGGGGGGGGGCTCTATTAGAACATTTACGGTATAAAAATTCCCATTAAATTATCGAAATTTTGTGGTGCGCCACTAAACAGCAGAAGTACCAAATTTTCGACTGTACTGTGTTATATCCAGGTCCATTTCTCGATATAACCGCTTATCGAAACCCTGCTCCGAGTGCCTTTTCACTGTTTTTTCACACATTTGCTGTATGGCTAGCTACCAGAGGGCGAGCCATCTTATCACCGCATACCAATAACAACAACTTCTGGCCTTTAGAGAAAAGGAGTGTGTATGAGTCACACTCTTTTTACTCCAGCAATGCCCCTCATAAAAAAAAAACACACACATTATGATCTAAATAACAACAAGAGAGGATGGTTATAGGGGGGATGGGAGAGAGAAGGGGGGAAAAAAGCGTGTTTAGAGCTCAAAAGGAAAATATTCTTGTTGGCTTCCAATTGGTTGGTTTTTGAGGCCTAAAGTTGCCTCCTTTTGCTGCTCTCTTCTCTATTTTTTTTTCAACACAAGCCAGTAAACAATGGTAGAGCCTCAGAGCTAGGCACTACAATCCAACCATAAATTTTGTTTGGTTTGAAAAGTTTTTGGCTGGCGAAAAAAAGGGAGCTCCTTTACTAATATAGAGGCCAAAGAGTGGTGGAGCAGCTACAGCCACCATTGAAAATACAATTTCCTGTTCTTCTAAAGCACTATATAGCAGACGCATGGCTTTTGGAAGAAGAGCCTGAAGACTGCTGAACTTTGGCCTCTATCATTTTTCCTCAAAAACATGTCGAATGAAAGGGGGAAAAAACAGGCTAGCACAACAAAAAGAAGAGTAAACAAAAAAAGAGAGAGCAATAGCCTTTTTTGATTACTTGAACAGAAGAAGCCAGGTGGTCTGCTGTCCTTAAAATTTATTCCTCATTAGCTAAATTGAAACACATATGTTTTAGGTTTAAGATAAGCCAATACCCTTAGGCTTAGGGTAGATCAGCCTAGGTTAGCCAATACCTTTGGCTTAGGATAGACAAGACTAGGCTAGCCGAGACCCTTAGGCTTAGTTTCCCAAAACGACTTTGTGGAAATTTTGAGTGAATGGAGATAAAGTTTATACACCAATCGAAAGAAGAATGAGGCTATCAAATGGTGGGACAAACATAATGTTTTAATTTAGGCTCTGAGGAAGAAATAAATTTTTAATTACTTTGAAGACACACGGTAGTTAGGATGCAATATCATGCTAGGGCATATTTTGTCAGTGACCGGCTGCCAGACATATCTTATGATCTAAGCTAGTAACTTTTTGAAACTCTGCTTATTTTTATTTTGTCTGTCTACTTATCATCAAAGAGGGAAATGGTAGTAGCAGGGCAAGCATCATTTCACCCCTGTAAATCAACAATTGGACAAGGCGAGGAGAAAAACAGGATTGTGTAACACAGAAAAAAGAAGCAAAAGTTTTATTCTACTACTTGAACAACACCTCAAGCGGTTCTTCCTTCCGCTAATTACCATCTTGAATGAGGCCAGAAGAGAGAAGACTGAACAAGAAGCCATGTGTGTTTGCCTCTTCAACCATACACAGTAAACACTAGAGGCATAAATATAGGAGGCAGTAGAAGTGGGAGAAGAGCTGCACACAGTGGCAAGAACAAGCCAATTGAGCAGCTTGAGCGATGCAAGAAGCAAATAATTGTGGGCGGCAGGCAGGCGGGATAATAATGAATGTGTGTGTGTATGGCTCGAGAGAAATCTCCCACTGCTTTGCCCTTCTAGTCTTAATTATTTGTTATTTCTTTATGTGTGAGAGGGATAACAATATGCAGGAAAAAGAAGAGGCTTTCCTACTCAAAAACTGAGTAGGAAGAAAATTGCGGTTAGCTCAATACCAATCAACATGACTGGATTTAATTGGTAACTCCAGGGGTTACGGTTATATATTCCGCCACATGCATTTCGTAGCAATTTTTTAAACTTATTGTCGGTTTCGTTCCCATTTTCGGGTAAAATTAGTTGTTGACTTTATTATATTGCTACAAATTCGAAACTTATGGCAAATGATTGCCTACTTTTTGTTGGGTTGCGCTATATATGCGGCGGAATATATAACCATAACCACTCTAGGTACTATAGTCAGGCACACAACTAAGGCTTAGGCTTAAGGTAGATCAGTCTAGGTTAGCCGAGACCCTTAGGCTTGGGGTAGTCCAGTATAGGTTAAGCGATACCCTTAGGCTGAGGGTAGACCAGCCTAGATTAGCCGAAAAAAACTGCATTTTCCAGTTAAAAAAGTTGAAAAAACAAAAAGATGATCCAATCGCTCAATTATTTTGTTTCTATTTACTTCACATGACTAGAAAGACCAATAACCACACTGCACTACCGAAGCAAAGGTGATGAATAAGAGGTAAGAGCATGGCTGCACACAATTGCCCACATTCAAAAACAGAGTTTTAATCTGACTGCTTCTCCAAAAATTTTGTTCCGGGACGCAAACTGGGATGTGAGTAGTAGCTGCTCTTGTCTGCTCTTTTTGTTTGCTCTCGCCAACCATAAAATATGTTTGTAGATGATGTGAGAGATGGCAGACTTGAAAAGTCAAGCATTTTGCTGTTTATTTGTCGGGTAACACATGAGGGGAAGGGCAGACAGCAGCCGACCACATATTGACTTCCGCATCTTTTATGCCCTACCATAAAATATATGCAATCTCATAAATAATGGGTGTGCCTTTGGGAGCGTCGCAATCCACTAATAGCTGCTGCTGGTGGTACTGCTGCTGCAATAAATGCGAGCAATAATTGCAGATGGCAATTGACTGCACTGAGTTGACAGTTACATACACACACATACCGCTGATATATACAGCGCTATATACAGTCGTTATATTATTGGTGCTGATGGTGTCTCTTGTCTTCCAACAGACAAACCATTGGTAAAAAGGCAGCTTGAAAGAGGTTAAGCACTGCAATCAGCAGTCACTCATTAGAATGGGTACCCTTTTTTTCTTTGGTCCTCCTCTTGTTTTAACCTAGGTTAGCCAAGACCCTTAGGCTTAGGGTAGACCAGCATAGGTTAGCCAAGACCCTTAGGATTGGGATTGACCTGCGTGGGTTAGCCGAAGCCCTTAGGTTTGGGGTTGACCTGCCTGGGTTAACCGTGAACCGCTAAAACCTATAGAGTGTGTACGCTGAGTCTCAGCTAACCTACGCTGGCCTACCCTAAACCTAAGGCTCAGTTATATACCTGGTACCCATTCTAGGACAGGGCCCACATTTTCTATGCTTGAAAAAAGGGGCAAACAAAAAAAGGGGGTCGCTTGGGAAGAAGGGCAGTAAAGGAGAGGGAGATAAGATAAAGAGATAAGATAATAAGATAAGGGAGAGGAAGGGACAAGTAAACGATCGCTCAGCTAAAGAGAAGCCCCCGTCGCCTCCATAAAAGGAGGGGGGCTTTAAGGCGACGTGGGCTTAAGAGACCTGTACCAGCGGGACAAATCCAAGCAATACTCTTGATCATAGAATGCATCTAGAGGCACTTTGTTTGCCCCGGTCCAGTAGACGAAACGGGTGAATAGCCCTTTATATTCCCTTCCCCTCCCAATTCAGCCCTTATCCCCCTCCAAGTTACTATTATAGCCTCTTTATATCGAAATTGTTAGAGCTACATAAAATGGAGAAACAAATCCACTACATCAATTCCATAACTAATATTCGCAGTTTTCACTCCATTTGTACAGAAAAAGACCAGAAAAAGAAGGCATAAACTCTTTTTGTACCATTTTATGTGTGGTCGGAGAGGAATCAACCACCACCAGGCACACCTCTATGCTTTTTTATCACTTTTATTATATCTTCCCACCATTAGTTATTGATAAAGGCATAAGAAGGTAAACACTAGCTGTCTAACTGCATTAGTGTCTTTTTGGAGCCCGGAAGAATACAAAGCACAGCTTGTATTTTTCTCTCTCTCTGAATGCATCTGTCTATTCAACAAACTCCTTTTTAATAAACCACACACACTTATCAGTCCTTGTATGTCTGGCCGATCAGAAGCGGTGGTGACCAGAGTTTTGTTTGTTCGCTTCCTCATTGACTAATCAGCGACAATCAAATGTTTTATCAAAAAAAAAAGCATTTTATTTATCATTATAAAAACCCTAATTCAGCAAATATTAGACAAAGGAAGAGAATTTGCAAACACTTTAACAGAGAAAATGCATTCATTGCACAAAAACATCACTGTGCAGTTTACCAGCTTTGATAACAATTTTTGGCGCTTTTTTAAATATAGTCTAATTTTTTAAAAAGGGAGAAGATCTAGACCACTTTTAAGTAATTTTTCGAAGTCAAATTTTGGGAGACCAAGGTTAGCAACCTCAGATACTACACCTAGGCACACCATTAAGCCTTAGGCTTAAGTTAGACCAGCCTAGGTTAGTCTAGACCCTGAGGCTTGGGGTAGACCAGCCTAGGTTAGTCTAGACCCTGAGGCTTGGGGTAGACCAGCCTAGGTTAGCCGTGAACTACTAAAGTTAGATGAAAAAAGATGTACGCTGAGCCTCGGCTAACCTAGGCTGGCATATCCCAAGCCTAAGGTTTAGTCGTATTCCCAAATGTAGTACCTGGGGTGTAAAAATACCATTTGTCTCCCTTGGTCTTCCAAGGCATAACACAAAAATTTTGACTTCCCAAAAGACCCTTCTAGACCTTTTTATAAAAAAAAAATGAGAGAGAGAGAGAGGGGAAGGGGAGATAGAGGGCGGAGTGTTGCATAGTCAGAATTATGCACACTACTTAGACAGTGTTGAAATTGGAGGTTAGTTAAGAGTTTCTGAGCGTTTCAGCTTTTGTTGACGTTGCAGAGGCACATATTCGTTGGTCCTACTATCCCTTCTTCGTAGCGCTTCGATGACAATAGCCCAATCATAGCTGGTGGAGGAAAGAGTGGAGACGTCATAAATTTCTGGAAGTCGATACACCTTGCGCACTCGTTTTAGTCGTTTTGCCTAAACACACCACTTTATTCAAGAACTTTTTTGACAAAAATTTGATACCCTATATTGAACACCTCCGCAGCCTCGAGAAATGTCCCTAGAAAAAAAAATCAATCATATAAGTTGACGCAAAACCAAGTCTGTGAGAGAAAACTTTCTTAGCAATGAGGACATTTAGCCTTAGCTCTTGTTCTTTTCGGATATCGTATTTCGGTATATGACTACTTTACAGAAAATCAGCATCAGTACATGAAAAAAGCAAGGTAAATACCCTTCCCAATTGTTGAAAAGCACCAGAAACATGCCTGGAAATCATCAAAGCAAGCATATTAAGGTTTCGTATAATTTCCAGTTCCATTCTCCAAAATCCAGTGCTGCTCAACTCACTGTTGCTTTTATTTGAAAGACCAATGGTCCAGGAGAAATTTGATTCCGAAATCTAAAAAATTTATTAAAAAAACTAATTGAAAAAGGAAAACATTGTAACCTTGGCGAATTTTCGGGTCTAAATATGGTGTTATAGTCGATATTAGTTACCTTACTTCCTCTAATAAGCCAGCTTCCTAAATTCAAAAAAGTATGTTTGTGACATTGTGTTTTGAACCTATATTTTGTTGGTGACTCTTAGACATGTTATATACCAAAAGGTAGCTTAGGATTTAGGCTACATTTTGGTGTATAACATGCCGATGAGCCACCAACGAAATATAGGCCAAAAACACAATGCCACAAAGACACTTATTTGAATTTAGGGGGTGGTGGTTTATTAGGGGAATTAAAAGGGCATACCCAATTCTAGATATTTAATAAATAAAGACTATTACCGATCCACTTGTTTCGCCAGTGCCACCATTGTTAAAAGGGAGGCAAATCATGAACTTGTGCTCTGTGTAGACACCTGTAAACAAAAAAAATAAACATTTCTATTGTCTTGTGAAGATAACTTCAAATTTAACCTCTTGCTACGCCTAAAATAAAACAAACATTTATAACCAATTATAACCTCCACCCTCTCCCCAATAATTAATAGTCGGTTATACGCCGCACCCCCTCACAATAATCAACTCTGCTACAGTTACCCCAGTCAACTCTGGAACAGTTACCCCAGTCAACTATGGAACAGTTATCCCTACAACTCTGGAACAGTTACTCCAGTCAACTATGGAACAGTTATCCCAGTCAACTCTGGAACAGTTATCCCAGTCAACTACGGAACAGTTACCCCAGTCAACTCTGGAACAGTTAACCCAGTCAACTCTGGAACAGTTACCCCAGTCAACTCTGGAACAGTTACCCCAGTCAACTATGGAACAGTTATCCCTACAACTCTGGAACAGTTACCCCAGTCAACTATGGAACAGTTACCCCAGTCAACTCTGCTACAGTTAATCCAGTCAACTATGGAACAGTTATCCCAGTCAACTATGGAACAGTTAACCCAGTCAACTATGGAACAGTTAACCCAGTCAACTCTGGAACAGTTACCCCAGTCAACTATGGAACAGTTAACCCAGTCAACTCTGGAACAGTTACCCCAGTCAACATATGGAACAGGTATCCCAATCAACTGTGGAACAGTTACTCCAGTCAACTATGGAACAGTTAACCCAGTCAACTGTGGAACAGTTATCCCAGTCAACTATGGAACAGTTACCCCAGTCAACTATGGAACAGTTAACCCAGTCAACTCTGGAACAGTTACCCCAGTCAACATATGGAACAGTTATCCCAATTAACTGTGGAACAGTTACCCCAATTAACTGTGGAACAGTTACCCCAGTCAACTATGGAACAGTTACCCCAGTCAACTATGGAACAGTTACCCCAGTCAACTCTGGAACAGTTACCCCAGTCAACTATGGAACAGTTACCCCAGTCAACTCTGCTACAGTTAATCCAGTCAACTATGGAACAGTTAACCCAGTCAACTCTGGAACAGTTACCACAGTCAAATCTGCTACAGTTACTCCAGTCAACTCTGCTACAGTTACCCCAGTCAACTCTGGAACAGTTACCCCAGTCAACTATGGAACAGTTAACCCAGTCAACTGTGGAACAGTTATCCCAGTCAACTCTGGAACAGTTACCCCAGTCAACTATGGAACAGTTAACCCAGTCAACTATGGAACAGTTACCCCAGTCAACTCTGGAACAGTTATCCCAGTCAACTCTGGAACAGTTGCCCCAGTCAACTATGGAACAGTTACCCCAGTCAACTATGGAACAGTTACTCCAGTCAACTATGGAACAGTTATCCCAGTCAACTCTGGAACAGTTACCCCAGTCAACTATGGAACAGTTAACCCAGTCAACTGTGGAACAGTTATCCCAGTCAACTCTGGAACAGTTACCCCAGTCAACTATGGAACAGTTACCCCAGTCAACTCTGGAACAGTTAACCTAGTCAACTCTGGAACAGTTACCCCAGTCAACTATGGAACAGTTAACCTAGTCAACTCTGGAACAGTTACCCCAGTCAACTCTGGAACAGTTATCCCAGTCAACTATGGAACAGTTACCCCAGTCAACTCTGCTACAGTTACTCCAGTCAACTCTGGAACAGTTATCCCAGTCAACTAGGGTTGGCCTCCCACGTCCCTCCCCCCCTCCCCCCGCACATCTCTCCCTCCCATGGCCAAAAAGTGCCCAAAATCCCTCCCGTCATCCCTCCCGCCTAAAATTTTTTTGATAATATCCCTCCCGCTAGAAATTTTACGGGAGGGAGGCCAACCCTAGTTTAATCTCACCCAGGATGTTCTATCCTAAACCTCTGTGTTTAGTCTAACCCAGTTTGTTCTATCCTAAGCGGGTGAATAGCCCCTTCGAATAAGTGACCCCCTATTATTCCCTTCTCCACCCAATTTAATCCTTATCCCCCCTAAGCTACTATTTTGGCCTCTTTATGCTATGGGTAGTTATAAGCGAGTAGCATCTCATTTTTTTTTCCATATCATTTTCTAAAAAATGATCACCTTCATCACAAAAAGGCCAGTCCCATGCAATAGCTTTGGGAAGCACAATAATGCCCTTGTCTTCATTTGACAACAGCAGTCCACAACTGCTGGTACTCGTGCTGAAACCAAAGGTTAACTAATAAGTATAAATATTTGGGGCAGAGGGGCTATAATCCAGCAGAGTGCAAAGCTTATCACCTTTGCATCAAGCTGAGTTGGCTCTTCTTGATGTTGTTATTGATGTCCAGCTCACATTTGATCCGCTTCTTTCTCTGTTTATTGTAGTGGTGTTGGCTGGCCGATCGTTTGTGGTGGGGGTGATAGTCGTGCTGCTCCTCTTCTCCCTCCTCCTCACTCAGACTGTGAGGTGGAGAAGAGAGTCTTGTGCCGCAACTATCAAATTCTCGGTCATTTAGGGTGTTGGTAAATGGTTGAAATAAGGCAATATTAGCTGAACAACTCCTTCGTCTAAATACCAGCTCGGCCTGGTTGATAGACTTGGCTCTCTGCAGCACACGACCTCTTGCCACAATAATGTGGGGTGGGGTCTCCCGCGAAGCTTGGCGCATCAACATCTCTCTTCGGCTGAAAACACTCTTGTGTATTTCATCCCTATCTACACAAAAACAGGGGCAAAGTGGGGGGCTTAGGAAAGTCAAGTGTTTACACTCCACTTTCTTCTCGGAAGTTGCTTTTGTTGGAGCCATTTACTTGCATCCTTTTCTTCTTTACAACTTAAAAATGTGTTGAGAGATTGCAGAAATAAACTAGGGTATTTTTGACTCAACCACTAGCTACTCTTTTTAGTTTCAATGTAAAACAGATGTGGCTAGGTAGAGAGTAAAAATATTTTGGTCCAAACATTATTTAGCTAGTGGGATATGATTTCCCCCCTCCAAATCTACTTGGTTGAATTGTGGGAGGGGAAGGGAGTAATAGGGTGTCATTCACCCCTTTCCCCTATTGGACCAAGGCAAAAAGTGCCTCTGATTAATAAACATTAATTAAGGAAAAAAAAATTTCTATTGTAACACAGTCAGCCATCGATTTAACAAGTGAAAAGTAGACAGAGTAAAATGAGGTATACTTAGTACAGCTGACTATCAAAGACCACCAACTATATAGAACAATGACTACTAGAAGTAGTATTCTTTAGCTGCTAGCAATTCTGCTGCAAAACAGCAGGTGGAGAGCCAGCAAAATGAGTAATGAATTGGTGGACCAATAAATGAATTGTCTACTGGGCACTGCTAAAGTGACCAGAACAAGAGAGGCAAGTGATAGAAATTAATGATATCCATCACTGGCTTTTAGACGTCTAATAGCCATAATCAAAGGTCTCGGCTAACCTAGTCTGATCAACCCTAACCCTTAGGGTCTCGGCCAACCTAGTCTGATCCACCCTAACCCTCAGGGTCTCGGCCAACCTAGTCTGATCCACCCTAACCCTCAGGGTCTCGGCTAACCTAAGCTGGTTTAATTAAAAATAAATAAAACCCATATTATGGGATAGAGTTGTAAATTCTTTCATGCAGATAAAACCAAATCAGCACATGAGAGACAAATATTGCAAGCAAACACAATGCTATTTTCCTCGGACACATATCACTCACATTCACTGCTAGTTGGCTGGGCAATAACATTGCAGTAGACAGACTCTTTTTATGATTAACTTATTGTTTTTCTGTCAACAAGTCTTCTAGGTCTTCTTGGTTTAGGACGTAGGGATGAGGAGGAAGTGAAGGAATGGATGGGTATCCACTTTCTTCTGCTTTTGCATCAAAATCTATTTTGCTGCTTGTGAATAGCAAAAAAAAAAAAGGCTTTTTTTTTCAAGAATATAAATGAGAAGAACTCAGCTGTCACCATTGGCTCATTTCCTTGTGTTGCCCGTCTGCTTTTTGCTGCTGGATGGATTTGCAGAAAAAACACAAACTGAGTTGTTTACTTGTCTGGTTTGAAAGATGAACTAGTCGGGTTGGCCTTTGAACAACAGTGTTTGACTAGGCAAAGGATACATACACAAGGAAAGACCAGTCAAAAGTAGCCTATTCTCATGAGACCCCTAGGGTAGACCAGCCTAGGTTAGTCGAGACTCTTAGGCTTAGGGTAGACCAATCTCATCTCCAAAACCCGTCGCTTTTAGATGCGCACACAGGTTTACCTGCGAGATAAATCCAAGCAATACCCTCGAAAGCACAAGATCAGGATCCTGATCCTGTTGTCATCTCTACTTATAAGCTAGAGAAGATAACTTTGCATGTAAGAAAAGTATTTCAAGGTCTTTATTTCATGAAAAATAACAACAAACAAGAACCTACATCAAGACTGTTAGTGTAACATGTGGTTGAATTCGGATCTTCTTCAACTACATCTACCGTATAACCTCTATTAATCCTCCCCCTTCTCTCGTCACCACGGTTGGTGGTCAACCGCTTTTTACGGCTCAACCACCCGACAATCGGGTACTGACACCACACTCAAGTATGATGTCAACACCCAATTGTCGGGTGGTTCAGCTGTAACAAATGGTTGACCACCGACCGTCGTGACGAAAGGGGGAGGGTAATAGAGGTTATACGGTAGTCAAAAAATTAAAAAAGTCCATTGATTTGTGTGGAAAGAGCTGCTTCATTTCCAATTTCCCTCTAGTGCCGGACTTGAGAATCAATTTTTAATCTCTTTCAATTTTAATTCAACCTTTTCTCCTTCTTGGATAGTGTAATTTTCTTTATCGTTTATTTCTCTCTTTTCTCCGTGTCCATTTACTATGCACATCTCATAATTTTTCAGTGGCTGTTTAAATTCTATTTTATCCAAAAATTGTCTTAACTCGTCCTCTTTAAAGGTTTTAGGAATATATATACTTCTTCCACTCTCACCAGAGATGATAAATTTGACGCTCACTAAATAAATGTGCATTTAGTCATGTTGGGCATTACACTTTAATTATTGGTCCCAATTTAGATGGATTTTTTGCATCGGTTGCTGAGATATGACCGAACTTTGACCTTTTGCCTTGCTCCCCCAAAGTAAACTTATTCTCGGATCTCTTTCAGCTCTACCCTAAGGGTTGGAGTAGATCAGCCTAGGTTAGCCGAGCTCCAGTAACCAAAACATGGTACAGTAAGGTACTTTGTGCCCACACACACATTTTTGAGCATATATCTCAGCCTTAGACTAAGGATAGACCAGCCTAGCTTAGCCGACAACCTAAGGCTTAGGGTAGACCAAGACTAAGCTTTTTTTTTGCCTTAGAGACATCAGTATCAAAACTGACAAAAGATGTCGAAAATGAGGTAAAAAATTGGTAAAGCCCAGCTGTGAATCCATCTTTATAAGGGGATCGTTAAATCGAGGGTTGACTGTATATATATATATATATATAGTTTACCCTTAACCCACGTAGCATAGCAAGAGAGTATGCTTTTCAAATTTTTTGAAGACAGAGAACACACTGGGTTATTCTTCTGATAGTGCACATCAAAAAAAGCATAGATTGTGTCCATGACAGAGCTATATGGGTAGGGAGGTGAATGGTGGCAAGGCATTCATGCAAAACTCGAATCTTGACTGACATCAAAATTGACAAATGATGTCGAAATTGAGGAAAAAAAATGGTAGAGCCCAGCTGTGAATTCAACTTTATAAGGGGATCGTTAAATCGAGGGTTGGCTGTATATATATAGTTTACTAAAACTCAAAAGTTTTTCTTTACTCATATTGTGATGATTTGAAGTTGGAAATGAATGTGATGCTGAAAATGGAGATTTATTTAAAATAAGTTTAGTAAAGACCTCTAAATATATATTTATTTCATTTACCTGTAAATATTTTTTCTTCTTCTTGATGTTGTTCGTCTTCAGCTGGAGATTCGTCTTAAAAAGTTTAATTATTTTATATAAAAAAAAAATCAGTGAACTCTTTTTTTTTGCCTCAGAGACATCAGTATCAAAACTGACAAATGATGTCGAAATTGAGGTAAAAAATTGGTCGGACCCAGCTGTGAATCCATCTTTATAAGGGGATCGTTAAATCAAGGGTTGGCTGTATATATATAGTTTACTACAACTTAAAAGTTTTTCTTTACCCATATCGTGATGATTTGAAAATGGAAATGAATATGATGCTGAAAATGGAGATTTATTTAAAATAAGTTTAGTAAAGAAAGTTATTGAATTTTGACCTAATAGATTGACCAGATTTGTGTCTGAATAATAATGTTCGTTTGAAGTTGGAGATTCGTCTTAAAAAGTTTAATTATTTTATATTTATTTTATATAAAAAAAAATCAGTGAACTCTTTTTTTTTGCCTCAGAGACATCAGTATCGAAACTGATAAAAGATGTCGAAAATGAGGTAAAAAATTGGTCGGACCCAGCTGTGGATCCATCTTTATAAGGGGATAGTTAAATCGAGGGTTGGCTGTATATATATAGTTTACTAAAACTTTAAGTTTTTCTTTACTCATATGGATATCATTTGAAGTTGATTCGTCAGCAACTGGAAATGAATTAGATCGCTGATAATCAAAGTTCTGTAGTTGAGACGATGATGATGCTAGAATAGGTGCTTTGTGCCCACACATACATACGTACATTCTTTACCCATATAGGAATTATTTGAAGTTGATTCGCGAGCAGCTGAAAATGGAGATTTATTTAAAATAAGTTTAGTAAAGAAAGTTATTGAATTTTGACCTGATAGATTGACCAGATCTGTGTGTGAATAAAATCGCTGATACCCATATTCATAGTTCTGTTGATCATAATGTTCGTCTGCAGTTGGAAAAAAGTTTAATTATATTTATTTTATATAAAAAAAAATCAGTCTAGGTTAGCCGAGACCCTGAGGCCTAGGATAGACCAGTGAATTTGGACCTGTTACTATAGGTGTACCATAAATCCCTCTAATGCTCTAAACATTTTCAATTGTCTAACCATTAATAAGTTTACCTTTTTTGTAAATACATTAATTGTACCCAAGTAAAAGTAATTTTTCCCTTGGTTCTATAAGCCAAAAATCTAAAATTTATTTCTAAAAAGGTGCCGTCCCCCACCTAAAAACATACAAAAGATGGGATAAAACCCTTTTTTGGGAGGAGTTGGTTTAATGAACTTTAGCAGGCGATGTTATGGCTGGCGTTATTTTGTAAAGTACTGACCTGATGGTTCAGGTGGTAATGGATCTATAGCATATTGATGAAACGCAAAGTTCACTTGTTCTTCCAACTTAGGCTCTCCAATTCGTCCTTGATCAAAATAGTTTCTAACGAAAATTGTTGTGGAGATAAAGGCTTTTAAGTCAAAGATTCCTTACTCTTAGTTTTCTTAGAAGGTTAACCGAGACTCTGAGGCTTAGGGTAGGCCAACCTAGGTTAACCGAGACCCTGAGGCTTAGGGTAGACCAGTCTAGGTTAGCCTTGACTAAGCCTAAGCCGATTTTTGCTTTAGAAACAGTATCTTAAACTTTTATGTTTTTCTCTACCCGTTTTTTGAGAATTTGGTGGCATTAATTTACCTTTGTTGTGTTCTTCAGTTAATGCTGAAAATGTAAATTCATTTTAATAAGTTTAGGATGCTCAGTATATTTACGCGAATGATTTTTTAATGTCAAATTATGACCTAAATTCTTAACTTTTTAAAAGCTCTTATTATCAAAATGTTCGCCATATTCTGCTGATCATTTTGAGTAAAAGATGTCTAAAAAATTAAAATTATTGACTTTAAACCAATAAAAAATCATTCGCGTAAATATTTCGCCGAAGTATAGAATCGACTTAAAGAAAGTTTTATGTCATACCTCTTGAAAAGTCAAGCTTTTTTCTAGGTCCTTGATGTTCTGAACCTCGTGGTTTTATTAGAGAGAATACGGTTGATTGAGAATGTTACGACACTTGTGTTTTTGACTTTTTACCATTTAAATTGTTCGAATTCTATTTAGCATTGCTGCCATAGAATGGAAAAGACATATAGCAATCAGAATAGTCAAAATAGCTTTGAAGGCCCTCATTTTCATATAGCAGACAAGAAGGAAGAATAAATTGAGATACTACAAGACTGAGTTGGTTCTCCCTGCTGTCCCCATCCTTATATGCTCATCCTAATCTAAAAAAGCGATCCCCTAACCCACGTAACAGAGCAAGAGAGTATGTCTTTCAAATTTTTTCAAGACAGAGTTTATATATATTAATATATAATAAAATATACACTGGGTTATTCTTCTGATAGTGCACATCAAAAAAGGCATAGATGGTGTCCACGACAGAGCTATATGGATAGGGAGGTGAATGGTGGCAAGGCATTCATGCAAAACTCGAATCTTGACTGACATCAAAATTGACAAATGATGTCGAAATTGAGGAAAAAAAATGGTAGAGCCCAGCTGTGAATCCAACTTTATAAGGGGATCGTTAAATCAAGGGTTGGCTGTATATATTGGGTTGTAAAGAAAGTTCGTAGCGTTTTTTTGACAAAATTTTATTTGCAGGCTATAACTCGGTCTGTAGCAGTCCTCTTTGGGGTTTCGTATTTTTCCTGAAAACTACATGCTGTCGGCTTTAAAATGAGCCTAAAATTGGACACGTGTGGTTGGAGAAATTTTTCTGTAAAAATTTTTGAATGAAAAACTTTTGGCGCCAAAATTTTCCACCAACTCGACCAAAAGCAGTTCTAGCGGCTCAACGGAGCTTCATATGGAAGTGATTTTTTGACCCACGGGTGCCTTTTTCAACGGCGCTTCTAGGTAAAACAGGAAGAAAGCTTTTTGGCCAATGGAAAAAA